>JBAMMX010000007.1:9795624-10001291 GCA_037126225.1 Dillenia turbinata | reverse complement strand
TTTTACGGATAAAATAATACTCCATCCGTGGGATCCACTATGAATGTCCCAAAATATTTATTTATTTAATATTTAAAAATATCTCAAAATATTAAACTTATTGATGATTCTCGCCCCGCACGTTTCCTTTTTGTTGGTATATTAATTAACTAGAATTCTTCTTTCAGAAGAAGGATGAAAGGACCATATTTATTATCATAAATTTGGATGATATCTTAATAATTTACTAAAAATGCAAAAGGGTCAAATGGGACTTGGGTTCTTGAGCAATGGCTTGGACTTCATCGGCTACTTATTTTGGTTATAGTGAGGGAACAAATACATGGTTATTGGAGGTGTCGTTACGCTTTACGACATTCTTCTATCGACTAACGATCGTCGCGGAAAAAGAAATCGCAAAACCGGCTCGAGCGTCTAACGGGAGGGTCCTACACACAAGTCCCAAGCAATTTTTTGAACGTAAAAAAAATGATTGAGAATTCAAAGAGAGAGAGAGATTCCCCAGATTTTGGGGGTCGCCCAAGCGACAGGTTCCTCTAAGGTTCACCGATTGTGTAGGATTTCGAGAAGTATCTTATACCAAAGAAGACTCGTATGTCATTGGGGTGTTTCAACTCTAATTTCCTTATCGAGTCGATTCAGAAATCTCGAGAACTTGATATTTCAAAATGATCATGATCTTTATCGTATAGAAACTTTCGTTTTCTGAAGAGATCCTTCTTTATCCAAAAAATATTGTTTTTAAGTAGGAAATCAAAACTATTACAATATTTTGACCTTACTTTATAATTGATAAAGATGTTGACTATCGGTCGATTGTTTGGTTAATGGAGGCCCTTCGTTTGTTCGATGGTCGGGGTGACTACGACCCTATCGTTCGGAAGATGGGACGATTAAGACCTTTCGATAGATCAATTAAATAGAGAGTAGTCATTTGTTTTTACTCATCGGTTGGTAATTATCCTTTGTGGACCTCCTATATGGGCCCTTAAGGTGCTAACCCTTTAAATTGGGCCTAGAATTATGTCTCATCAATGATAAAATGGGCTTTTAATTTCTCAATGCCCATTTAACATAAATTTTGTTTTAGGGTCAATTTTGGTCTTAAATAAAATTACACAATATTTAAATTTGAGTATTTTTTTTTTGGTTCATACTAAAACTCAAATCTAATTCTATCATAAAAGGAGAAGTGTTATTTGAATTGAAACTCATTGGTAATTTGAGTTTGTTTTTGTGAGTGAGATGAATTTGTTATTATAATTTTTATCAAATTAGATGTAAATATATGTTTGCAATGAATTGATTGAACTTGTGACCTTATGAGCATATTTTTATTACTTTAGTGGACATCAAAATGCAAAGGATGACTGGAGCTTCATTTATTTAGTTATCTATCTTTACTCATCTAACCCAGAAAAATTAGAAAAAAATAAAAAATAAAATCTATCGATGATAATTATGTTAATTAAATCATAAGGATATTTTAGTCGGTTTATATATAAAAGGTCAAGAGTGAGTGTAATAACAATTTTTATACGCCAATAACATCTTTTTTCACTCTTAAACCAAAAAAAAAAAGAAGGAAGAGATGAGAAGAAAAGAATGTGTAAGTACTAATCGGGCAATTTCCGATCATTACCGTGGCAACAAGTGTTAATTCTTGGCATAAAATGTGTATGGAGCGTTTCTCGTTAGAAGATTCACCTTCAGGAGTTAATTATTATTGCTCACCGATCAGTAGATAATACCTTCAACACTCAAGTGTGTCTAAGATAAGGTAAAAAAAAAAAAAAGACAAATAAAAGAGATACAATGTTTTAGGAATGAGAAGGTTGTCCCAAGTTGGTTGGAGGTCGCCATCTTGTTGTTCGCTTTTGTTCTTCCTAATCTCTTATCTCTCTCTAATCCATGGGGATTGTAAAAGAGGGACTAAATAATCATCACCATGTCATGCATCGCTTAATTATGGAAATTAATCAAACAAATTATCAAATTAAAATTAAATCTCGTTCCTATTATTCAAATTGACTGCAAGTTATATAGGTTAGTCATTAGGAATTGAGAATAATTTTTTTAGATATGAATTATTATATAACGCTAATCTTATTAATATCATAATATATTATAAAAGATTTTTACGACGGTAATATTATAAACATTAATTAATAAATCAACCAATTAAGAATTCGATAGTGAAAATTATATAAACTTAAGGGCAAAAGTCTTACACGTCATTTGATGAAATCTAAAAAACACTATCATTATGATAAGTTATTTGTCAAAATATAAAAAGAAAATGAAGTTAAATTTACTAAGATATATATTATGATTTTTTTTTTGAATTCAATTTTTAATGAAATCGATTTTCTAAAATCGACCTGATTGCTCAAAAAGCTACCCAAACATTGCCTAATGATAATAATAATAATCAAAAAAGTTGATTTTTGAAAAATTGAATTAAAAGTCGATTTTCCAAGCCTTCACGCAACCTTTTTCCGTATAGTCACTTTAAAATTGACTTTATCGACTTCGGGTGGGATAATAAGCCTCCACAGAACCTTTTTCTCTATCAATTTCATTCCTTTCTTCCGTAAAGTCCGATGCTCTGCAGAAATGGAGAGATCTTTCTCCGGTGTTAAATGTGCATACGGGCAAGGCTTCGGGAATTACGGAGAGGGTCACAAGATGTGGTCAATAAGCAACCTAATACAGCAGAAGGGGATTCAGATGAGCAGATTGGGAGTTAGCTGCAAGAGGGGCTCCCAACATTGAGTCAAGCTAATGGGTTCATCTAAAAATGAAGGTGTTCCTGGAGATGGAACGGATAGCAACTCTGAGGATGATTTTCTGAGTGTTATGGGGTTTATTGATGGGCTATATATACCGGGGGAAATTATAGAGCATGAGATGAAAAATCAAATGAGACAGATGTGGAGGCTGTGTGAACAAAAGGGAAATTGATTTTGGGAGAAAATTTTACGGATTCATTTCTCAAAAGAAAAATAATATATGGTGTGGTTTATATACATGAATACAAATAATGAAAAAATGACAAGTGGTATATTCAAGAATGTTCTACAAGAATATTTTATAACAAACTTATAGGCTTGGAGAGTCAGCAATTCCATTGTAACAGCTCTTGCACAATATTCCTTTCACAAAATTTGCTGCATTTGTTATAAGCTTTGTTGTATATATTTCATCATCCCTCAAGGTGGAGCTTGGTGATAGTCACCCAAGCCCAACTTGCAGAGTAAATTGTGAAATTGGGGGGCAGCCAATGCTTTAGTAAACAAATCAGTGAGTTGATATTGAGAACTTATGTGTTATGGTGTAACAAATCATTCTTTATATTTGTTTCTTACCAAGTGACAATCGATTTCCAGATGCTTCGTCTTTTTATGAAAAACAGGATTTGCTGTTATATGTATTGCAGTCTTGTTATCACACCAAAGTGAAATAGAAAGGGAGGACTTATCTTGAAATCTGCAAGTATATAAGAAATCCACTGTAATTCACACACAATAGCAGCCATGCTCCTATCAGTCGAAAATCTTGAAACTGTAGTATGTTTTTTTATTTTCCAAGACACCAACGCATCTCCAAAATAAATGCAGTAATCTGTTAAGGATCTACTCGTATCCAAGCATGAAGCCCAATCGGCATCTGAGTAACCCTTTAAAATGAAATTATTAGTAGCAGGAAAGAACAACCCCTGAGATGGTGAACCTTTGACATATTTCAACAAATGCAAAGCTACACTCCAATGTGCCTTTGAAGGTGCATTAACATATTGGCTTAATTGTTGGACTCCATAAGTGATATCGGGTCTCGTAAAATTCAAACATAACAATCTACCAACCAGTCTTCTATATTGTTTTGGATTGTCCAATCTCCCCCTATCTGCCATCAACTTCATTCCTTTGTCATCGGAGTTTTGGTTGGCTTGGCTCCTAATAACCCTGCATCATTTATCACATCTAAGGCATATTTACGCTAATTAATGTAAATTCCTTTGCTTTGTTCTTGTGATTTCAAGGCCTAAGAAATATTTGGTCTCACCCAAATCTTTGATGGTGAATAGTTTGTGTAGATAATTTTTTAAAATTATAATGTTTTCTATGTTATCCCTAGCAACCAAAACATCATTACATATATCAATAACACTGTAAAACTTCATGTTCCTTGTTTGGTGAAGAGACAATTATCATGTTGTGATTGTTGGAATCCAAATAATTTTAATTTATCTCTAAATTCTTAATTCCATTGTCTAGAAGCTTGTTTCAAACCATAGAGACTCTTCTTCAATTTACACACTTGGCCTTGAGTTGCTTTTGTGTAGCCTTCTGGAGGTATCATATACACTTCTTCATCCAAGGTTCCATGTAAAAATATATTATTTATGTCAAGCTGATGTAAAAACCAGCATTTTGCATCCGTTATAGTAAGGAATAACTTGACCGTTATTAACTTGGCTACAGGAGAAAAACTATCTTGATAATCGATCCCTTCCTTTTGATAATACCCCTTTGCCACCAACCTCGCTCAACTATCAACCATACCATCCGGCTTCAATTTAATCTTATAAACCCACTTTGAACCAATTGCCCTTTTTCCTTTTGGTAACTCGACAATTCCCAAGTGTTGTTGTGCTATAAAGCACTTAGCTCACTTTGCATAGCATCAATCCACCCTTTGTCTTTACATGCTTGCCCATAAGAAATTGGCTCCCGCAAATTAGATAAATTCGACAAGAAAGCCATATGTGCAGTGTCTAAATTCGATGAATTTCCTAAATGGAAAGGTGTTCAGTATGCTTTGAAGTTTGGTGTTTAATGACATTTGAGTTAACATCGCTTGTTGTCAAGCTCTTACTTGAAGTCATATTCGTTATATAATCCAAAGATCCAAATAGTTTTAGACCTCACTCTAGTGCTTCTTCTTTGAATTTATGGGGTTGTTTCAATTGCATCACTTTGAGAATTTGAAGGTTCGATTTCTGGGGTTATTTCAAAGGTAGTGTTTGTGGGGGGCTCTATATGTTGGTGTGTGATAATTCTGGTTTGTGGTTCCAAATTAGAGTTGAGAGGAACTAATGGCAAAGGTGTGTGTGAAGATTTCTTTTGGGTGTGAAGGAAGGGAAAAATGTTTTCATGGAAGAGGACATCTCATGATATGTATTTTATTTGTATTTATGTCAAAGAGTTTATAAGCTTTCAGCCCACTTTTATATCAAATGAAAATACACTTATGGGCTCTAGTGTCAAACTTATCTTTATGAGGTAAGGTGTTTGTAGCATAACAAAGGCATCCAAAAGTTTTGAGTGATCAGGTTTGTGGCCAAACAACAGTTCATAAGGTGTGTGCCAATACAAAATTGGTGTGGGAAGTTCATTGACAATGTGAGTTGCCATGATAAGTGAAAATGATCAAAATTTTGAAGGAATGTTAGCTTGAAACATAATGGATCTTGCTATTTAAAGGAGATATTTATGTTTTCTCTCCATAACTCCATTTTGTTGTAGAGTATAAACACATGTCTTTTGATGTAAAAATCCTAATTCTCTCAATAAATTTTGACATTCAGAATTGGTAAATTCTATATCATTATCTGTTCTAATGACTTTGACATTCTTCTCAAATTGTGTTTTAACCATGGCAAAAAATTCCTTCAAGGTAGAAACAACTTGGGTTTTATGCACCAACATAAAAGTTCATATGCTTCTGTTGAAATTATCAACTATAGTGAGCATATATGGAGTACCGATGAGAAAATATCATTCGTATGGACCCCAAAAATCTATATGAAGCATCTGAAAAATTTGGGATGTTCGAATTCTGCTAGTAGAAAAATTAAGTTTTTGTTGCTTGGCCTTATGACAGATTTCACATTCTTGTAAGGAACTTATGTCTGCATTGGTTATGTATGGTTGTAGAAAAGTTAGGTATTGTAAAACAACGGTGATGGGTGACCAAGTCTCTTGTGCCAATCAATTGAAACACCATTAGAAATTTTATTCATAAAGCCAAAATCAATACAAGAGTTTTTGTAATTTGCTTACACTTTTGGTGTTTGCAACTGATTACAAAATTCAGCCTTCCTATTTAAAAACTACAATTATCCAACAAATATAACTTTCCTATGAGTTTGCCAACAACTAATATTTCTTCCCTCTGTAGGTCCTGCAACAGGCAATAGGTTGGATAAAAAGTGAATTTAATTTGTGTTGTCTGTGCTAGCTTTGAGACAGATATTAAATTATATTGAAAGGTAGGAATATGTAGAACTTCTGTTAGATGCAAGGTTTGATGTAAATCTACAATTCCTATGTGTTTTACTTGCTTTATTGAACCATATGGTAGGTAAACAGGTGTGAAATGAGTTGTTGGTTGTGTATTTTTCATCAAATATATATCTGAACACATTGGCTACTTGTACCCATATCTAATATCCAGGTACTGGTTTCATGCAATCAAACACTCAGAAAGGCAAAATGGTAAGATGTTATACTTGCAAAATTTTTAATATGGGCAAAGTTCACCTCCACGACATTTTCCCTTTTAAAAGCTTCATTAGTTCTGTCGGACTATGAGGCAATGATTGACTTGAGAGTCATCTTTGGTACCCATGTTTGCATATTCATCACGAAGTCCAGCGGTGTCTCTGCCATATATGCCATTTGCCTTTTAGTGCTTGTACTCTTTGCTCTTTGTTCTTTCAGGTTCTTGTACCAGCCAGGATAACCATATATCTTAAAACAATTTTCTTATGAATGCCCGTCCATGTTACAATAATCACAATGTTGTATCTCCTTCTCACTATTTCCAATTCTTTTTCCATCATTTCTTCCACCTGCACCTGGTCTTCCTCTCCTAAAACCTCTTCTGCCATTTTCTTTCTTACTGATTTGACCTCTAATAAACATTGCTACATTCTCATTTTTTTAAGGATAAATAGCATGCACATCTTTTTGCTTCTCAACACTTAACACCATCGAGTATGCTCTATTTACTGATGGAAATGGATCCATGACAAGGATTTGATCACGTACATGATCGTAGGTATCATTGAGCCCTATTAAAAACTGCATCAATTTGTTAAATGAAGCCAGATCTGAGACTTGCTTTGCTATTGCACATGTGCATACAGGAATCGGCATCAAACATTGAAGCTCGTCCCACAATTTCTTCAATTTTGTATAGTATTTTTTCACCTTCAGGGTGCCTTGGGTTATGCTGCTAATCTCCCTTTGTATCTGATCGAGTAGTGGTTCATTGCACTCTATACCTCTTGCAACTCTTCCCATAATTTCTTTGTTGTAGTTGTGTAAATGAAAGCCTCTACAATTTCTTTTGAAATGGAATTTAGGATCTAAGTTCTTACCATGCAAACCACTCTTTCCCATTGCTTTGTTTTTGGCGAGGTATTGAGTGGACGCTCATAAGCTCCTGTGATAAACCCTAATTTTAGCTTTGCCCCTAATGCTATCTTGATTGATCTCGCTCCAGCCTAAGATAATTTTCACTTGTCAAAGGCGATGTAACCAAGGTCATTCCCGGTGATTCGAGCTTTGAAGATATAAGGGATCTTCATTATATCGGAGCGTAATCATCTCGCTTTCGTATTTGATCTTACCATGCAGTCCCCCCGAGTCACGATTAGATCGAGGACCGATGATCGTTCAGCTTTTGGCGCCACTCTTCCTCTTGATGCTTCTTTCCTCACAGATTCTCAAAGCCATTGGTCTGCGATTCTTATTCTTCTTCTCACTTAAACCTTTTGATCTGAAAAGTTCACCGTTCGACAAAACCTGAAGCACCACAAGAACGAAAATGGTCACCTATGGTTGATAGCAATTTATGTAAGATTTCCCACGAGCTCATCACCGCTGGGTCAGAATCTGTATTTAAAATCGAACCAGACCGGCCGATTTGACTTATTCGATCAAAAATTATTCTATAGTTCTATTTGATTTTTACTGTTAAATCGCATAAAATTAAAATCAATCAAAACCATTTAACGACCAAAACTAATAAAACTATACTAATCTAATTGATTTTTCATTACACATAAAATTTTTCATAAAATGGTCTTATCGGTCTAACTAATATATTAATAAATTAATCAAATTATTTACTAATTCGATTTTAAAAATATTATACAAAACCACAAGCGTGTGGTCTTTTTCCTTTAAAATGAAGTTACTCCCTACCTTCCTAAACTCGACACTCCTCAAAGACCGCCCTCAAATACTCTACCCTTTGTTGGAAAATGTTTAGATTTACCATTAGCCTTTCCCTCCTTTTCTTGTGTTTGAGTGTACAAGTCTTTCCATTGATCTCTCTTGCTTATCTTTTAATTTAACAATAAGCCTTTCTTTAGGTAGATGATTTCCGTTTCTTTACTAATGTTCCACAAAGAAATGAGCCTTGTTTGAATGAAACAATTCCCAATAGCTCTTCCTACCAATTGTACAATAAGTGAATACTTCCATGATGTGTTCACCTAGTACTCCATTCATTTGGTAGATTAACCAAAGGCAAAGGGGACCCTTCTGGTCATGACTTTTTATCTTCTTACTTAGAATCTAAGCATTGCTGAGCTTACTCAGTAGCAGTGTTCATTGAGCCGAGCCAAGTGCTTGTCCTTGTAACTTAGTTTAGAGAATATTAGACTCTCTCTATTCTCAATAGTTATTTGTTATTGTCTCCCTCGAGACAGTCAAACAAGAAAATTTTCTCACTCTCATCCTTTCTTTTCCGATCTAATTCCGCTTAGTTATATCTTTCGTACCTAAAAAACAAACAAACAAAAGTTCTTTGTTGTTGAGCTACTTATGGTAGATCTGAGGGAAATATCGAAAGTTGTTCTTTTGGAAACGGTTTCCTCGTATAGCCCTTCTTCAAAATTTCTTCCAAAGAGCGATTAAATGGTGCTAAACCTAGACCGCGGTATTGTCTGCAGCCTACCTTTGGAATATCCATGGATGGAGGGTATCTTCTTTTAGCATTTATTTTCAATCATATGTCGTTGTGAAAAAAAGTTGTATGACAAACAACCTCCAAATAACGATGTGGGTCAAAATGAGTAGTACAAATTCTCTCGAGGGTGTAAGAGAAAAAATTTAGAAGGGCTAAGATTCAAAAGCTAGTCACAACACAACTTAGAAGAATAGCTAATTATATGAGCATCCTAAATCTAGATCTCGTAAATTCCATTGGTGTGCAACGTTGCCCATAAACTCTTTTCGAATTTGGGCTTGACTTTAATTTGGTCCTTATTATATATATAAAAATATATATATCTATTTGGGGGTGTATTCGAGTTGAGTCGAGTCGATTCCGAGTATCTCTATTTTTGAACTCGAACTCGAATTCGACGAGTAGTAAATAATAGAGATTGACCTCGACTTAATTATATAATGAAATGTTCGAACTAAACTTGAAAACTCGATTATTATATAATATTTTATTTTATTTTATTTTTTATATTATAATCATAAATAAATATATATAATACATAAATATATGTTATCGAGCTACTCAATGATTTTCAAGTCTAAAATTCTAATACTTGAATTTGACTCGATTGTATAATGAACTCGATTAAACTCAACTCGAATTCGGGTCAAAATCGAATCAAGTCGAAGTCGTTGATCGAAAGCACTCATAAGTAGCTTGAATTCGATTTGGTTCGTATAACAACCATTCTATATGTTAATTTTAATAAATTACACTAATTATAAATTATACTTAGACAATATTTACAAAATTTATTTTTACTTTGTTTTTATCTTATTATTATGGGTATATTTTTAAATTTTAAAAATATAGATATTACAAATATTTTTTTTTTGCAAAATAAATTTAAATTAGCACTATATTGATACTTTTTTTGGTTAAAAATCACACATGATTTCAACAATGATGCCAAAATTTTGAAATAAGGCCTACAAAGAAAAAAGGAAAATAATATAAAATATTGATAGAGTACACTGTATGAATGGATATTATGATATTATTGTGTTATTAATATCCAATAATTATATTAGATCTGACTAAATCTAATTCGAGTCGGATCATTTGATTAAAGGAGTGTGTAGGAACTTAATATATGTTTATACATGGTAAACAAGTAATTAATGCTTTTTAGATTAAATTAATAAATGCTTTTTAGATAAAATTAATAATTTAATTGACTACTCTATTTAATTATCATGAGATATGATTCAAATATCGACCGATGTGGTATTTGAATGCCTAAAACCCGACAAAACACCTATGGTCTTCAAGGGTCCACCTCTTCCAAACCACCGAACATATCGATCCGAATAACGCGACCAATAGTAGGTGCATTCGATAAGACCGAATGACTACCCCTCTATCCGATTGAATACCAAAGAAATCGAGCATTTCTACTCCCAATTGATAACACTCAACTGAATCTCACCTTGATTAAGTTTCCTATTTTAGTACGAAACGTATCTCTTGAATAAGGAAAGAAACCATTGAGAATCTAATCGATAAGAGAAAAAAACTTTTCGTATAATCCAATTTTCTAAATGATAACGACTTTAAATCTTTGACGCTTGGGATCCGTAATTTCTGATCACCTCATAAGGTAACTAGAGTTGTAACGCCCCAAGATCATACGATTCTAAAGGATATCATATAAAAGCTCTTGATACATCAAACCAAGTAAGTTCTTTGGACTCGACACGTACACACAAAAGTCACAGGAGATCCGTTCTCTCTCCTCTTGTCCTGTTTATCTTTTCAAAACCGCACTTCTCGACTTAAGTATCGTAGACTTTCCCATCAAAAACACCCTCTAGCTGTCTTTTGTAGGTTTTAAGCCTCTTCATCGAGCACCCGTTCAAGTCACAATGAACCGAATTTGTGGAGCCAAGACCCACCTCCAACAGATTGGCACCGTCTGTGAGAAATAGACTAATTATCAATCTTTCTCACTAACTTTCTATCACTAAACAAAATATAACTACAGTCAAGAGAAAAAGGTCGGTCATCAAATTCGACTACGATGATCTAATCTAAGTCGACTCTAGTCGCAATGATCCTCTAGTCATTACTATCAAATAGAGTCTCATACAATAAAAAGGGTCCTCGTCGACCAAGGCACGGATTGCAACATTTTTACTTGGGACGCTTTTCAGCGAATGGGTTTCAATTCTTCACACGTTCAGCCCCCAATTGGATCCCTCAAGGGATTATCTGATAAATGTATCTATCTAGAGGGAGCCACTCCCCTTACTGTGACTTTAGGGACTCCTCTTAACCACGCAACTGTCAAAACCACTTTCCATATGATGAAACTATTCTCACTGTATAACGTCATCCTTGGCCGACCAAATCTAGACGAATGGGAAGCACTATCTAGTATTAGACACTTGAAAATGAAGTTTAAAATATCGGAAGGGGTCACCACTATCTGTAGTGATTTCGATTCCTATGCCCTCTTCACTGATAGAGACGGGTGGGGAAAATTTCTAATTGACATCCTAGAACTCAGAGGCGACATCAAATCAATGAACAAACCAGAATTAGGAGAAGAGGTAATTGAGATCCCTCTGACTGATGATCCCATTCGAACTGTTCAGATTGGGGCTGGCCTGTTTGTGCCTCTACGAGAAGCTATTATCAGTTAACTGCAACAGCACTCCAAAGTTTTCGTTTGGTCTCCCGAGGACATGCCTGACATCGATCCATCAGTCATCATTTATAAATTAACTGTAAACTCCAGCTACAAGCCGGTCAAACAAAAGAAAAGGGTGTTCATCTTCGAACGTCAGTGAGCCATTTAAGAAGAGGTTCAAAAGTTACTAATCGTCAGGTTTATCCGTAAAGTCAAGTATCCCGAATGGTTAACCAACGTGGTCCTGATGAAAAAGATCAACAATAAATGGAGAATGTACGTAGAATTCATGGATCTCAACAAAGCATGTCCAAAAAACAGTTATCATCTTCCGAATATCGACAAATTGGTGGACAATTCTTTAGACCACTAACTCTCTTACTCAGGGTACAATCAGATACGAATGGCGCTTGAGGACGAAGAGAAGAGGAGTTTTATCACTGAGTCCGATACATACTGTTATCGAGTCATGCCTTTCGGTCTAAAAAACGCGGGAGCGACCTTCCAACGGTTGATTAACGAAGTCTTTAAAAATCAGCTCGACCGAAATGTAGAATGGTACATAGATGGCGTGCTTGTAAAAAACACCAATGCTGAAACTCATATCATTGACCTTGAGGAGACCTTTCAGACGCTCGAACGCTATAACATGCGACTGAATCCTATCAAGTGCACTTTCGGTATCACGTCGAGCAAATTTTTGGGCTTTATGATCACCAATCGCGGGATTGAAGCAAATTTTGAGAAGATACAAGCTATTTTGGACATGTTGCTGTCCTAAACATTGAAGGAGGTGTAACTCCTTACCGGTCGGATAGCGGCTCTAAATCGATTCATGTCAAAAGTCGGAGAAAAGTATAAACCTATCTTCGATGTTCTGAAGAGATCCCAACGGTTTGCATGGACACCTAAATGCCAAACAATCCTTCGATCAGTTTAAAGAGTACCTTATAGCTCCTTTATTGCTCTTCTGACCGATTTCTGGTGAGAAACTTTACATTTATTTCTCTATTTCTGATCAGACACTTTATTCTATCCTTATAAGATATGACTCAACTATTCAAAAGCCGATTTATTATATCAACTGGATACTCAAAGAAGCCGAAATCAATTATGATCGATCAAGAAGATAGCATACGCATTAGTCATTTCAGTCAAATGACTTTGGCCATACTTTCAAGCCTATACCGTTGTGATACTTACTGACCAACCATTGAAACAAATCTTTCAAAAGAGAGACACCTCTGGCCATTTAATCAAATAGAGTGTTAAATTGGGTGAATTCGACATCCAATATCAGCCTCGACCTACGATCAAAGGCCAAGTTTTGGCCAACTTCATTTTCGAATGCATCCTCCTAGTTGCAGCTGCACCCGAGTTCATTGGCAGTCCTAATGAATGGTTGTTGCCAGACTGGACCATACATGTTGATGGATTCTCAAATTCTTCGGGTAGTGGCGCCGGACTCATACTGATGGGTCTGAACAACTTTAAAGCATAATATGTCATCCGTTTTGTCTTTAAAGCCACCAACAACTAAGTGGAGTATGAAATCTTGTTGACGGGACTCCAAATTGCAGCCAATATGGGAGCCTGAAGTGTTCGTATATTTATCGATAGTCAACTGGTAGTCAAGTAGATCGAAGGGATTTATAAGACAAAATACCCAACTATGGCTAAATATCTAAGTAAATTATGTGAAACGATAACAAGATTGGACAGAGTCGACATTCAACAAATCCCTCGCTCAGAAAACGCTATAGTCGATACACATTCTAAGTTGGCCAGCTTAGATTCAGTTGCTTCTAGCCGAACAGTCTACATCGAGAGTTTGTCGCACTCCAGTATCAATAACCTGAAAGGGTCCTAGTAACGAACCAGCCTCCTAATTGGAAAGACTCAATTGAAGCATATTTAAGAGACAACCGATTGTCCGACTCGCCATTGGAGGCAGCTAAAATAAAGCGAAAAGCCGCCCATTATGCAATCATTGATGGAAAACTGTACCAAAGTTTTTCACTCATCCCTACTTGAGATGCCCCGACCCGGAAGAGGGAAACTATGGTCTTCGAGAGATCCACGAAGGAATATGCAAGACCACCTAGGGGCTCAAAATCTAGTCCACAAAGTTTTACGATAAGGGTACTACTGGCCGATTATGAAGATCGATTCAAATAATTATGGCAAAAAGTACGACAAGTGTCAACGATTCTCTTTGATTCCATGAATGCTTTCTACCGAGCTTAGTTGTAGCAGGACCATGGCTATTCACCTAATAAAGAATAGACATTCTCGGACCGTTCCCACCAGCTACCGGACAGAGAAAATTCCTTATAGTGGCTATCGATTATTTTCACTAAGTGGATGGAGGCCAAACCTCTAGCCCAAATAACAGCAACTAAGACCCATTCGTTCGCATGGACTCACATAATCACTCAGTTCGGCATATCTCACGTCTTTATCACAGACAATGGAAAGCAATTCGACAATGCAAACTTTTGAGAGTTCTACACGAAGTTAGAGATTGACTATCGATTCACATTGGTCGCTCATCCACAAACCAATGGATTTGCAAAGATAACTAACAGAACGATCCTCCAAGGACTAAAAACCATGCTAGATGAAGACAAAGGACGATAGGTAGACGAACTCTATAGTTTCCTTTGGTCATACCACATCACACCCTGAAAGGCAACTAGAGAGATTCTGTTCAGCCTGACGTACGGAAGCAAAGCTGTCATACTAGTGGAGATTGGGATCCACTTGCTTCGGGTGACCCAATACGATTCCGAACAGAACGAATCTGCCTTGCGTGAACACCTAGACCTACTCCCTGAACTACGACAATTCACATCCACCTAAATGGTTGTGATCAGCAACAAATGACGCAGTACTACAATCGGTGAGTCAGAAATCGAACGTTTAAACTAGGTGATTTGGTGCTAAGGAAAGTAGAAGTTACCAGCCAACTCCAACCTGGAGGTAAACTAGCCCCTAACTGGGAAGACCCTTACCAGATACGCTCTATGGTTCGCCCGGGGGCTTATCGCCTAAATAGCCTGGACGGATCGACTGTGCCCAAGATCTAGAATGCAGAAAACTTTCGGATCTACTATCAGTAAGTCATGTCGTTTCTCCTTCGATAGAGGTATCTCCTATCAAGTAATCCCCTCACGATTTTCCTTTCGATAGTTCTATCGTTTGATTTATAATATTTTCACCCCAATCAATTGTTACCTACCAAATTGATCTATCTTTTCGAATAGCCTTTAGTTGCCCTGTCCTACCGAAAAAATTTATCTCTCCAAACGGATCTTAGTCGCTCTATCCTACTGAAATAATTTATCTTCCCAAACGGATCTTAGTCGTTCTGTCCTATCGAAAGGATCTATCTCTCTGAACGAGTCTTAGTCGGTCTGTCCTACCAAAAGGATTTATCTCTCCGAACGGGTCTTAGTCACCCTATTTTACCGAATAGATCTATCTTCCCGAATAGGTTTTAGTCATCCTATTCTATTGAATAGATCTATCTCCCTTAACAGACCTTAGTCGACTTGTCCTACTAAAGGAATTTATCTCCCCGAACGGGTCTTAGTCGTCATGTCCTATCGAAATGATCTATCTCTATGGATAAGCCTTAGTTGTCCTATCTTACTAAAGGGATCTATCTTCCCGAACGAGTTTTAGTCATCTTATCATACGAAATGGATCTATCTCACGGAATGGGTCTTAGTTATCATGTCCTACTGAAGGGATCTATCTCCCCGAATGAGACTTAGCCGTCCTCTCCTATCGAATGGGTAAATCTTCCCGAATGGACTTCTGTTGCCCTATCCTAACGAAAGAATTTAATTCCTTAGGTGAACCTTGGTCGAAAGAGTTCGTACCATCAGTTGAGTTCGTATCAATGGACAAACAAAACATACTCCTATTAACCTGGAGAGCATGAGGACAACACCAAATGTCTTTCACACAAGTGAGTCGATCACATAAGCAACCCGACATGTGAAAGAAATTCTGATAGACACAACAGATGACAAATAAGTGGAGCAAATCTCTTTAATTTCCATATGATAAATACATGTTCAATTACATTAGTAATTACACTTTACAAGTCTCTTAGTTGGACCGATTACATCAAAATAAATATATAAATGGCGATATCGTATCGATTGTTCGACAACACTAGAAAGTACAAAAACGATAAGTAGAGGAACAATGAAAAACAACATGCAGCCTTACTGATATGATAGGACTGCCAAAACGGGGGACAAATCGATTGGGAAGGGATTCGAATGATGCATAAGAATATCATCAAATTTTCTTTCATTACCTAACTCCCTACACACAACCGGTATACCCTGCCACCTGACTCGGAAAGAGACTTTTTTCTTAAATTCGAGTCAGGGACCCTGACGGGAATCTTGATGAAGCCCATCACAACATTCAGATACCTAATGGTATAACGAGTCCTCATATCAGCAGTCTCTATTCTTGACGAGACTTCATACCAACAGAAACAACCCATGCTACTGAGTTTTGCAAACCCTGGAGTGTCCTTTTGAAAACCCCACATAGAAGACAACTCTCACAAGGAGAAAACCCTCAAGCATGAAGAAAGTCATTGAAGTAACACAAGGTACCACGGTCCCTACTGATAGGCACGAAAAAATCTCTTCAAAATCTTAGAACAGTTGAAGCACTTCTCCAAAAAACGTGCGAATTAAGTGAAAAAGTTCATACTATCACACCTTCTTGTACCACATTAATTTTGAATTGAATCAAGTGGAAGGTGGAACGTATTAATACTGGTGGAAGACAAAACAGTTGAGACAAAAGGGAGACTTATATCCCATTTGCTTTAATTTCGTAACAGTTGTGGATGATTCGTTTGATCTCAAGAGGTACGTGTTGCAAGCTTCCATACCCTTCTAACTTCTTGAGAAGCGAATTTCACTCATGGCGTCTCTTCTATAAATTAACACCATGAGTCAGGGATAAATGATGTGACGTAATTCAAACACCAGTTGGTACAATGTCCGGGTACCCAAAACCCGACAAGACACCCATGGTCTTGAAGGGACTAGCACCTTCGAACCACGAGCATATCGATCTGGATAGCACGACCAATCCGTAGGTGCATTCGGTAAGACCAAATGACTACCTCCTCTATATAACCGATAACTACCAAAGGAACTGAGCATTTCTACTCCCAATTGGTAACACTCAATTGAATCTCATCTTGATTAAGTTTTCTATTTTAGTACGAAACGTATCTCTTGGATAAGAAGGGAAACTTTTGAGAATCTAATCGATAAGAAAAGTAATTTTCTCATATAATCCAATTTTCTAAATGATAACGATTTCAAATTTTTGACGTTTGAGATCCGAAATTCTCAAATTGTTTCATAAGAAAATTAGAGTCATAACGCTTTAAGATCATATGACTCTAAAGGAATACCATATAAAAACTCTCAATACATCTAGTCAGGTAAATTCTCTAGATTCGACACAGAACACAAAAATCACAGGGAGATCCGTCCTCCTTCCTCTCTGTTTGTTTATCTTTTCGAAAACCGCTCTTTCTGATTTGAGTGTCGGAAATTCCCCCGTCGGAACAACTTCTGACAATCTTTTGCAAGTTTCAAGCATATTCATCGAACACCCATTTGAGTCACAAAGAGCCAGATCTGTGGAATCAAAACCCACCTCCATCGAATTACAAAAAAAAAAAAAAAAATCAGAATGATGCCTTTATAGTTTATCAAATTCTAAAAGTTAAAAATTATCATCTATTGAATAAAATTTCAATAATTATATCCTATGTTCTAATCAATTGGCAAGAAAAAAATTTATATATTACATACGGGATTCCTACTGATAATTAGGAGATCAGCGGGGAGATCAGCGGGGAGGTTGGTCCAGACGAACCATGCCATAAAAAATGAATTTATTTAAAAGTTAGATTCACCAGGATTCCACAAAGAAAATAGTCTAAAATCAAAATTTCTTAAATATTATTATTTAAATTTTATCCTCTAATTGTGATTTTAATTAATGGCGAATATCTATTTTTGCTAGTTTTTTAATTTTATTTTTGACATGAAAATGGATGCATTAGGCCTCCATGTATTTCATATATATCCATTTATTTTATTTTATTTTTCTTTTTGTACCACATGATATATTGGGAGATAATCAAACTATTAACGATTAGTTCAATAAAATTTTGGAATTGTTTTATAATTTAAAAAAAAAAAAAAAAAGAAAAGAGTAAAAGGGCGAAAGGAAAAGGGTGCCAAACGTGGCACGCGCTGCCAATAGCGCGTGAATCAGAAAATCACGTCGTCGGGGACTTCCTATATAAGTGGCGGGAGACTTCCACCGGTCTGAAATTTTCACCCGCACTCTCTGTCTCTCTCTACGCCCAACCCCTCCTCACTCCCTTCACCTCTCTCTCCCCCCCCCCTCTCTCTCTCACTCACTTTCTTCCTGTCGTCAACGATTCACCTTTTTTCTCTCTCTTTCTTCCACCCCCTTCAAAACCCTACCCAACCCCTCACTTCCTCTCTTCACTTACGAAAATCTGCGCAAATCTTCCTCCTTTCCTGTCTAATCATTTCTCTCACTTCTCTGTCGATTCTTGTCTCGTCAAAATCTATTTCAAGTTCAAACCCTCATTTCTCTCTTTCTCTCTCTATAAAATTCTAGGGTTTTTCTTTTCGACGTTCTTTCAGAGCATAAATTTTAGGGTTTTTGGATCAGAGTTGGAGAAGAAGAAGAAGAAGACGCAGCTTGGATTTCCAATCTTTGAATGGAGGCTACCGCCTCACGCGGTGGCGTTTCTATTCCCTCTTCTTCATCTCCACGTAAAGAATGGCGTGCTCTCCGGAACCCTAACTCTGAAGTGGGTTCTACTTACCCATCACTCGCTTGCATTTCTCTTGTTTTTCTTACTCTAGGGTTTTCATTGTTGTTGGATTTCACTATTGTTATTAGGACATGGAGCGCTCGAAGCTAGGTCAATCTGATGAGAGAACTATATACGAGGTTATTTCATTACTTCGAATTTATGATTATTTGTGTGTACTTGGTTTGATTTAGTTTTTGATTGCGAAGTTGATTCCGGGGTTCGTTTTGAATAACCGTAGCAAGGAAGAGAACCGCTTGATATGGATTTCTGTTCGATTACGGTAGACGAGAGTTTGGACAACGAGGATTTGCTTCAGCAGAGGCTTCATGAAGTGGGTAGACAGAGGGAGGAATTGCAGCAAGTTGAGATTGGGCTTAGGGCTCAGCTTATTGCGGCTGCTGAGATCATGAAAATGCAGAATACTTGTGAAAAGCAGATCAAAGAGCATGCAAATGCTGCAATAAAACTTAAGGTGTGTGTTTTGTGAGTTGTTTAGAGGAAATGTGGTTTGGTTTATGTGTTTTTGTAATGGTTTTTTTTTTTTTTTTTTTGGTGTGATTGCGTAGGAGCAATTACATGAAAGAGAACAAACTATACATGAGTTGGAGAGGCGGATGGAAGAAAAGGATAGAGAGTTGCATGCTATTAAGCTGGACAATGAAGCGGTTTGTTTACTACCTTGTTTGTTATGTTTTGCCATTTGTTCTTGTTCTTGCTATGATCTGTTATGTATGCAAAAACTTCATTCTTATTTGCTTTTGAAATGTTGTGTGTTGTTGCAGGCTTGGGCTAAAGAGGACCTGTTCAGAGAACAGAACAAAGAATTAGCCACATACAGGTAAGAGTTGTCTTTATCTGGTAACGTTTCTTCTACTGCTATGCAATTCTTCCAATTCTATTTGAACTCAGGTGATGTGGCAATGGTTGTTATGCATGATAGGAAGTGGTTATGCATTCTAAGAAGTGCTAAAAATTTTTGTACAATGGTTTTTTGTTATATTAGTCATGAAAAGCTCTAATTGATGTTAATCATGGAGATTGCCCTCTAGATCAAACCTAATTAATGTAGCTTCTCCTTGCAAGATGCGTCATGTCTCATTGTCTGCATTAGTGGAGTACAAGGTTGTCTGTTGAGCAAGTTTTTTTATTTATTTTATTATTATTATTATTATTATTATTATTATTTTTGCAGAAGGGAACGAGATAATTCGGAGGCTGAAAGAGCTCAACATCTGAAACAGATACATGATCTGCAGGAACATATCCAAGAAAAAGAGAGGCAGTTTCTTGAGTTGCAGGAGCAGGTCTGCTTGTTTTTATATTAATGATGCACTTTAATCTCTTTCTGTAGTGCCAGTTAGTTAAACTGCAAGGTGTTTGTTATTCTATACCTTGGTCCTGAATGTGCAACATTCAACATGTACCAGCGAGTTAATACCTAGGAAGGCCGTGTCTATAGTATTTTTTGCTGAAATTTTGGCATTTGAAGGAGCATTTCCCTTCTAGTTATTTGTTTTAGTGGATTTAGGTTCTGGAGTTGTTCTCTGTTTTATTTCATTTGTGCAATGTCTAACAATTTATTTGTCATTCAGCATAGGGTTGCACAGGAAACCATCCTTTTTAGGGACGAACAGCTGAGGGAAGCTCAAGCTTGGATTGCACGTGTTCAAGAGATGGAGTCCTTGCAATCGACAACAAATCACTCTTTACAAGCTGAGCTGAGAGATAGGACTGAGCAATATAATCAACTTTGGCTTGGCTGTCAGCGACAGGTTGACTGCTTTTGAGTTATTTTCTGTTGTATTTTCCTATGAGTTTTCTCTTGCTTGTTGTTTGGGGAATTCTGTGCGTATTTTCTTAGCACTGAAAATGATCTCACCTCTAAACTAAATGCTGAATTCTTGTTTTCGGCATCCTGGCAGTCTACCTATGATAATCTTCTCCTTTTTCTTCCTTTTGCATTTTTTTTTGGCTGTATTTATAGCTGTAGGTCTTGAGGGAAGTTTTGATATGATAAAATTGACCTTTTTGTTTTCTCATATCAGTTTGCAGAGATGGAGAGGCTTCATCTGCACACAGTACAACAGCTTCAACTTGAGCTAGCTGATTTGAGGGATAAAAGTGGAAATTATGCTGAAGAATCACGGGCATCTCAAACAAATTCGAAGGATGCTTCTCAATTTGGACAAAGCAAGGGAACTGAACAAGATCTGAATGAAGGAACTGCATCAAATGTAAATTCTAGAGCCCTCTCCAATGGGACTCACAATGTTGCTTTTGGTTCAACCGGCAACCAATCAACTCAGGTATGAACAATGGTTATCCTGAATATCGTTGTTGGTGTTGCTGCTGCCATACTTTTCATTAATATGCAAAACAAGGTGAATAACATAATGTTGCATGCAGTTTTATCTCTTATTATCTTAATAAAGTTGCTTGTGCCTTAAATTTGGTTTCACAATTATTTTCTTTTAGTTTCAGTATTTGTAATGACTTTGATGTGGTCAAGATCTAAATGTCTTTGCATGTCTTGCTTTCTCTATTTTATCTTTTCAATCAATATCAAAATGGCATTATTAGCCTTATCATCATTCTTATTCATTTGCGGATAAAAGCTTAAGCTGTAACCTAAACCTGAGATCTGATTACTTAAAATATCTAGATCTTTCTTTCTGCTTGAGTTTCTTGAGACTTGATCAAGCTCTCTCTCTCTCTCCTACTCTCTCACTCGCTCTCTCCTTTTTGGCTATTTTGGTGAAAATTTTTGTTGTCAGGTTAAAAAACTCACTCAGGTTTGCCCATGCGTTTGAAATTGTAGTTCATTCTTCAAGATGATTTTAGTTTGCATCTCAAAACCATCTTGGGAGAGATGAGAAAATCAACTAAAGTTGCAAGCAGATTTATAGGTTGTCAATAGTAGAATCTTGTTCCAATGAGAAGAACAACACAGTTAATTGATTTCACACCTCACAACTGTGGAAGTAGACTGAATATGTCAAATATGCTGGCCTTTCAGTGAAGGGCTCTCTTATGCAGTTGTTGTTGCAAATCATCCTCATGGTATCAGGGCATCAGATTATTGATTCTTTAGACAGTGAGAGTCTAGTAGGAATGATTTGGAAGGAATGTTGTATTCAATCTGGTTCAGTTGCAGAGTCAGATGAGTGAAGGTTTTATCCTTTGTACAAGGATTCAGGTTTCAAAAATAATATTGTAAAGGTCACACCTTCAATCTGGTTCACTTGCAGAGTCGGATAAAGGAAGTTTTTATCTTTTGTACAAGGATTCTGGTTTCAAAAATAACAATGTATAGGTCACACCAAGTAACATATAGGGTGCACAAAAGCCTTCTTGGCCCCAGTCCATTGTCATGTGCACAATTGATCAGACTTTCTAGTTGTCTCAAGTAACTTCCATATAGAAATTGTTCCACTTGGATGACAGCAGTATGGATTTTCTGGTTTGGGGCAAAACTGCTCTCTCTAGCTTGATGTGTGCATCAGATGAG
This sequence comes from Dillenia turbinata, assembly GCA_037126225.1. Classification (NCBI taxonomy): domain Eukaryota; kingdom Viridiplantae; phylum Streptophyta; class Magnoliopsida; order Dilleniales; family Dilleniaceae; genus Dillenia; species Dillenia turbinata. The sequence continues at coordinate 9,979,214 of JBAMMX010000007.1, read as the reverse complement.
AGCAGCCTTAATTATTTTATTGTTGATGTTGCTGTTAATAACTCGTGCAGCCCAAAATTTTCACCAGAATTTCCAGTTGTAACTGGTGTAGTTAGTTATATAAGATTGTAGGTGGCATAATGACATCAGAAGTCCATGTCCTTGCATTTTTTTTTTCCTTATTCAATGTGGTCTGTTGGCTTCTACATTTAATTATTTTAATTTTGAAGAGTAATTTTTTCGAAGCAGTTTAGAAAATACAATTAATAGATTTTGTGGAACCCCAACTTGTTACAAGTTTCAGCAGAGACCTCGGAAACTAGTGATACATGATTAATTGATATGCTTATTTCAAGGGCTTTAAAAGCATAATATTTTGACCAAAACGAAAGTTGCACTCCAAAAAGTTTGAAATTTTAGACAAGATTAGGATTAAACAGCAAAGTTATAAACTCTTTGGGTCTTTACTGATTCCCTCACCTATGACACCTTATGATGGTGCACTATTAAGTAAAGACTGCATTATGTTGTAATTTTTGTTGCATTTTCTGAACAAATGGCTGTAAACCTTGTTAGAGATTCATTTTGCTCGAGGTATGGTTATGTTCATGTTACATTGTTCTGGCACGAGGGAGATTGTGGATATCAACTGGAGTTATATTTAGCCACTGGAGACTGATGACTGAACAGTGAGTCATTGTGATGAGGGTGAAAAGGCTTTTTCATTGTTATTGGGTTTCTGGGTACATTGGATGGATTAATATTAGAAGTGGATGGTTGAGAGCACATGCATTTTATGGAATCATGAATGGTGGAAAGAAGTATACTCATTGTGTCACAAATTGATCTTCCAACTCTAGTAGATAGATTTTAGAAAGCCTCGCTTCTGCTTGCTTTCTTTGTAGAGCTCTACTAAGTCGATTTGGGCAAAGAAGACATGGTCAAATGCTGATGAAGGGTCATGAATATGAGATTTGATAATTGCGGAAAGTAATTGAGTTTTGAAATAAAGTGGCATGGTCTGTATGCACCATGCCTGCGGCTACAACCGTCTCTGCCTAATCATAACAAGGGATAGGGTGACCAAGATGTTATGCCCACTAGATTATTAAAAAAAATAATAAAGGAAAAAAATGAATTTGGTTGTGCTGTCTTCTAGGCCTCAAGAAGGGGGCCCAACATGGCCCACCTCTTAATGCTGTGCCTTTAGTGGCCGGTTAATGCTCCTTTGTGTGCTGCAATATGTGCAAGTTATATCTTGCTGGGCTAAGTGAGTGGGTGTGCTGCTCCACCAGTTGGTCGAAATGCCAAAGGTTATTCCCATTGGCCTTTTTGTTGAAGTGAGAACGCTTAGATGAAATGAGAATGCTTAGATGGATGTATGACAAAACTAGAAACGATAGAATTAAAAACGATGAGATACATAATAAGTTGGGAATTAGTATAGTTTGTCTGATGTGGTTTGAGCATATGTAATGAAAACCCAAGGACGTACCGGCTAAGAAGACCGAGAACTTAAACATAGGAGATGTAATAAAACGTAAAGATAGACCGTTGAAAACTTAGATGCAAGTTATTTGCACAAACTAAATCAACACATTTTTGTTCCCATATTTGTCTCTCACGCGGCTGATCCCAAATTTTTGGGATCGAAGGCCTAGGTTGTTGTTGTTGGCCTTTTTGTTGAAGTGGATCAGTACTTCCTTAGGGGTGAATGTGCAGCATATGCTGTACATGAGCCATGCCTGCTGTATGGTGCAAGAGAGGGCTATCCATGTGCCATCTGTTAATTCCGTGGCCATCAACTTGGAGAAAAAATATTTGAGAACTTGAGATGTATTTTTTTTTTATTATTGTATTTTGGAAAATGTGTACTGCTGAATTCTTATTGGCCCACTGAATGTCTTCTATTTTCTTCAAAGTGTTCCACCTTGAAGAAATGGTTTGTCATTGGCCTTAACAACAGTAAGGTTTTGGATGGTTTCAAGGAAACATGGATTTTGTTCATAATAAGTTGACTTAGTGAGATGATTTTATTTTGTGGCCAGGGGATGGATCATTGTAGTATTTTTTATCAATATGCGTGTTACAACTGGGGAGGAAGCTTAGTTGCGTTGAAGCTTAGTTGTGTCGCATGTAGGTAGAAATCACGATATTCATTTAAAGTCGAAAAGTGATTTGTTATTTCAATAAAGCTCAGTTCTGTTGGTCTTTTAGCTTGTGGTGAAATAATAATGCTGAGAAGGATTAGCCTTAGACTCTACATGCTTTAATTAAGATGTTGAAGGCTGCACTGGCAGGCACAGCCGACGAAAAATATGTTCAACTTTAACCAAAGTTACCCAAGTTTGGTTCTTGCTATGGCAAGGAAATGAAACAAGGTTGATATACAGGGGTTTCAGGAAAAATTACAAGGCTAGGGACTTTGGGTTTGAGTAGAGGAAAAACATACAATTAGCTGTAATAATTGGTTTGATCAGATTGTATTTGTTGAAATGTTTAACAAATCTCAGGTAGTTGAGATACTATTGATGCTGATTATGTGTTTGTGGACCCTCTTTTGAGTGTTGGAGATTTGTTTGATGATAAATACAAGGACTATGCTATCTACAAAAGCTTGCCACTTGTTGGATTTTAAGTACATCTTCTAACACCTTCCCTCCGATCCTTGCACCAGAATTGCCCTTAAAAAGAGGAGGGAAATATCTAAATTTGGACTTTGGTAGAGTAGCTGTAAAAGATAAGCTCCTTTTATTGTTTCCTGAGCTTCTAATATGATGATCTGTAGTCTTATTTATTAGCCTGAAACATAATTGATTTTGATGTATAAAGTTGATTTGAGGAGCTGTCTAAGTTCACTAACTCTTGTTGATGTTATTTCTGTTGTTGCATTATACAAACAGTGGACATGAATAAAATGTGTTGCCTCCCATGAGTGGCCTTTTTTTTTTAACCACATTTGGATGAAGGGAAAGAATTTTCGAGGATGGTAATTTTGATGTTATGCTGAAAATAAGAGAATTAATTTGTCTCAGTTTGGGTCGTGTGTGAACCAGGAGAAGCAGTATGATGCTACAAGAGTGGAGATGGAAAATGGAACAATGTTATGAGAATAACGCATAAAGAAATACTTTTTGGTAATTATGATGCTTCCAGAAAGTACATCAAAAAAGTGTGTGTGTGTGTGTGTACACATTATTCTTAGTAACTATGACCTCTTAGCTCAAAGTAAGGCTACCTTTCTAAATACATCTTACAGGATTGGGCTTTAAAGTTTGCCAGCTGTAGTTTAGTGTTTTACAAGTTGATTATCTGCACTAGATGCAAGTTACCTGAGCTGCAGTATCAGTTTGAAAGTTTGGATGTAAATGTTTGTATGTATGCATTAACTTGGATACTCACATTGAAGGTTTTCAAATCTAAGATGCATTAACTTGACTGTTTGAATCAGTAGATGACCTTAGAATATAACATGAAGAAGAAATAATTTTAAAGAAAGTGATTTGGACTATGCTATGCGTGAGAGATTCAGAAGTTACTTGTCATATATTGGCTGTGTTGATTGCCCAAATGTTCAGAACATTTGTGCGGCTAGATGATGCTGATTTAGGGCAGAGAAAGAATATGAAAGGTTTGTTTGATAAACTGAAATTAAACACACAAATGGCTTTGAGTGCTGAATTTCAATAGCTGAAAACAAGTTGCTGAAGAGGCAGATAAATGAATTCGTCGGCTTAGTCTATGTAAAAATCTGATGGACCATTTTGGTTGTAGTGCTAGGACTCTACAATCCACTGGGATCCATGATTCCTCGTATAAAAGATTGTTATGTTTTCCCTTTTGACTTGGCTTACTGTCTTCGGGGTTTTCAACTGAAAATAAATATTACTAAATTCAGGAAAAGAAATTAATGTTCATTGCCTGAATATAATTTCTAACTTTAATGAGTTTTTTGTTTATGATTATGTCATTACCATATTTTTTCAGAGGAATTATAAAGGTGTGAGGTGTCTGTGTATCCTATATTTTTTATCTTTTTCGATGTTGCTCTTTTTGTGCCTTGTCATTTTTTTTCCTGCTTGTAACTGTCTGTCATAGGACCTAATTGAAAATTTGGGGCCACGAATAATTTGCCTTGAAATTTGGAGGGTCTTGCTTATATCCATAGTAATTTGGAAAACTTTGTATAGTAGCTGGGCCTGTAGTGACTGCTGAAAATTCAGATGTTATTTTCTGTCAGATGATGTTTTGTATGAAGGATCATCTGCAAGCTTATTTTAGCATTAAGTGAATTTTCATACCATCATTTTCCCCCATAAAATTTGACAATTCAAAATACAATGATGCTGCGTTTATGCCTTCTGTTCTCTTCATTTTACCAGAGGGTTATGGCGTTTTCTCTTCATGTATTACTGCAGTCTTTTTTTTTTGGGGGGGGGGGGGCGTGGTTCATTTCATGTTAGCCATAGTTAAGGTTATTTTTTAGGGAAAACTTTTAACGTGCATAGAACTTTTGAAGATCATTCGGAGGTATACTTAGTTAAAATGTTTGAATTGGTTCCTTGTCAGAATGAACATGTTGCTGCAGTCCCAATGGTTCCATCATCCTTATTTGGCGTGCCCGCTTATCTTCCACCAGGACAAGTTACTGCTTTGCATCCATTTGTCATGCATCAACCAGGGAATCCCCATTCGGTTCCATCACATGTTGGGCCTTATCATTCAATTCCTGCAGTTTCATCACTTCAGAATTGGCAAAACCAACAGGTCACTCTTTGAATCCTGTAAATGCATTCCACAATCTTTGGAATAGGTGTTGGATGAATTTCTAGTTTCTTGTTTTTCTCTTCAGGATGCATCAGATGCTTCAAAGATCTCAAATCAGAACCAGTATCAGTCTTCTCAAAGTGATCAAAACTTGTTGAGATCAGATGCTCATTATAACTATGAAATTTCAATGAATGGTCAAGCTATGCGGCCTGATTATTTGGATGTTCATCTCAGCCAAGGAGTGGTTCCTGATTCTGCAGTCCAGGCATCCACAGAAGATGGACAGGTTCGGAAGCTTTGGGCTTCTTCCCTTTTCCCATTCCCTATTAATTGTCTCCTATCATTATAAAATTGATTTTTCTTGCGATTATTTGGAACTATCAAGTCTCTCTTTATAATTTTCAACAGTTAGTATCTTTTGTCCTACCAAAACTATATGCTTTTCAGATTCGTGAGTCTATTGAGAAAAGCTATGTGGTTGCCCCACAAGTGCCGCAAAACTTGCAACAGATTTCTTCTCAATTTCCTGATGCATTAAGGCTGGAGCCTCTTGAACGGAACACTGAGAATAAGGTTTGTTACCACTTGATTACCTTCTGTTGTTTCCTTTTTCTTGAAGAGAGAACAACTGGCTTCTAATGGACCTATGTCGTGATGTGAGGATACCACATAGGCTGAATCTCTGTGAAACCTCTGTTAGATAATGGTATATAATGAGCTTATATTTTGAACTTTTTCTGGCATAGGAGGTGAGTGCTGTCATGTTGACCAATCATGCAGTAGAAGGACAAACTAAGGCAACTGAACATCCATCTTCTGCTGCTAATTCATCCACACCTGATACTGGAGTTCATTCACTGAATTATAGTGACGCATCAAGTACCAGGCCATCTGGTGCGGTCTTGTCTGAAACATTTGTCTCAACTGGGCAGACAGATTCACTGGCAGTTGGAAAGACTCCAGAAAGTACTCTTCTTGATGAAAGGTCATTGCTAGCGTGCATAGTTCGGACCATTCCTGGTGGTGGTCGAATTCGTATTAGTACAACGGTAAGCGTGGCTATGAAACTCTCAGAATTGGTCATATTGTGAGCATTGCATTCCTTGGCTTTTGAACATGGGATTTAATAGATTACGCTCCCTGTCTTCTCAAGTGCAGCTACCAAACAGGCTTGGGAAGATGCTTGCGCCCCTGCATTGGTATGATTACAAGAAAAAGTATGGAAAACTGGACGACTTTGTAGCTGGTCATCCTGAAGTGAGCTCAACGTTTTCAATTTTTGCATAAGCTTGCCATCTTTACTTATTGATACAAATTTTTGTATTTTCCTGCATGTCTCCCTTTTGTTTGTACAGTTATTTGTAATTGAAGGGGATTACATTCAGCTTAGAGATGGTGCACAGGAAATTATAGCTGCTACAACAGCCGTTGCCAAGGTTGCTGCTGCAGCTGCAGCTTCATCTCCTTATTCCTCTTTCTTACCTACTCTGGCTGTTACTCCCATGGCACAAAATCAACGTTTAAAGAAGGTTCTGTCAATTGATGCCAAACCTGTGAAGACAGTGTATAAGGAGTACCCTGTTCCTGCAGCTGCAAATGTGGGTGATAATCCTTCACAGCTCTCTGCCGTGCAGAACCCACTGTCAAATGGTTTTAATGTGGTTGGAGGTCTCTCAAATGTAAAAATTCTAAGCAAGACCAAAGATCCTTTAGAATTGAATGGCTCAGAAACTAGACCTCAGTCTTCTGTGCTAACCCAAGCTAATGGAGCAACTTCTGATAAATCAATCCTTGGGGGCTCTCAAACCAAGGGAACAAACAATGGGAGATCTGGCACAAATTTCGTGGGTCGACATCCTGGCAGGTATTTGCTTAAAGTACCTTGCAGTTTTCAGTGCCTCTCACTATGCCCTTGATTCCATGGCATCTCTTTATAGTTGGATAGATGCTAAATTACCTTATTCACTGCCTTTTGACAGGACAATGGGGGCACCGGCTTCAACTTCAAGAAGATAGTGAGCATTATTTATTTACTTTTTCCATGCCATTGGTCTTCTAAATACAGATCAGTCATGTTTTAGCTGGATTACCTTTGCATGATATACTTGCTCTTCAGTACTTGTGGACAACATTTTCCAACAAGAAAGCATGAAACAAGTTAAAATGAAATTATAACCACTGCCATGCTTGATTTCCTTCTGGCTTTTCAAATAATTTGTGCTTGACTTTTGCTGAACGTGATCAGTAAATACTTGATTGGAAGTGCTAGCTTTGCTGTATAGAATCTGATTCTTCTTGAGCGCTGGCTTAAACCTAATTTTTATTGGTATGCTCTGTTCTTTCTAGAGTTTTCTGATATGGAGGCTTAAGCTAGAAGCATAGCAACATATCTACATTGTAATAGATTTTCCTTTTTCCTGATGATTTCTTTGATGTAGCAGTTGATTAGAACCGAATTATATATATATATATATATAATTTTTAACAGGTGTCTGCTCATGCTATCCCTTTTCTTTTGTTTGGTAGCAATATAATTGAGCACTTGCAATGATTTTTGACATTATCGTACCTTCATGTGAACGTGCATGCGGCATGGATCTTCTAAATATATGCAAGAAAAATCAGGCTTTATCAAGCACATGGGTCTATGCTTTATGAGATTTCTGTGTTCTGCTCTTAATATTACATTCTTTTGATCATTTCTGTCCTAATTAATCTCTTTCATGAATGTTTTGCTATTTTGATTTGGACAGAAGACAATTCGGATTTTGCTGCCAAGCAGATCTGGAGGTTGCCAAAAGTTGAGGGAAAATGGATGCACAACTTTTGGTTTAAATCTCTGAACTTTTTGCATTGTTTGATTGGAGTTATCTGCTTATTCAATTTGTCTTTGTTGGAGGAAACCAATTTAAATGGCATTCAAATGACTGTCCATGCAACTCTGGGGAGTGATTTCTATCCACAAAAATGGATATATGCATCTGATAGCTCATATTACTCCTCGTGCTATGGCATTATATTACTTAATTGAAAGTGATTTTTATTTGAAATGTTTTCCTTAATGATGTTCATATGGGTGTTTTGGCTTTGCTCCATTACACCCTGGTTTGGTTGTTGAAAGTAGTGATTGGAACAAAGGCGACACATCAATGTCTTTTGGACCCAAATGAAGTGCCAACACCTCTGGGTCCCATGAGGTGGCAATGTCTTCCCTTGCTTTAGTTGCTGCATCAGTGAAGGGCCAACTCAATAGAGGGTGTGACCAGAGCCACGTTGTGCCTTGCTCTGTATTGTCCGTCTTATGATTGTTCAGGGCATGAGTAATCCCCCTCCCTCTCCTCACCCCATGGCTGACACTAAAACGGACTCTGTTTTTACAGTTTTGCCTTTTACAAGGTTTTGTTTTGGGTGGCTTGTCAATTATGTGGTAGGGGTTTGGGAAAAAATCGACTTATGAGGGATATGATTCGAGGGCTTTACCGTTATATTGTTTGCCAACCGGGTACAGGTTCAAAATTTCAAACATTTGGTTTCCTATCCCAAGGGGAGGGCTTAATTGTATGTTAATCAACCCCACCTAAATCGAACAATTATCGTTTTAACAGAAACAAGATAATGTAGTTGGCCAGGGATTAGTATCGACGGAAATTGGATATTTCGTGTATGTAGGATGCAGTTTCTTTTTTGGTTACAACAGGACATACAATTTCTTTTTTGGTTACAACAGGAATGAAATCTTGGATTACAGGGTTGGGGGATGGTTGTCTCTGAGTTGTTCCCGGATGCAATGTGATGATACAAGTATCTTGGTGTATCCCCTTTTGCCCTGCAAAATTTGAAACTGATAATAGTAAAATATAATTGTAGATTTGGGAAGTTGGGAAAACAAAATATTCAAACATTGTATGACCTAAGCGGTTAATCTTAGGGGTGAGCAGCAAGCATAAGCATAAGTTTGCTAAACTTGCCCCAACTTGCCCGTTCCGGTTAGAGATTTGCAATGCAATTGGGTAATGGCAAATGCATGGGTGAGGTTGAGGATTTGGATGCAATAAACTGTTAAGAATCAAAAACTCGTGAGATAAACCAACCATTCTAGAGCTAGAGTGGGCCTATGCTCTATTTTTACAATCGGAGATCGGTGACAAATCATGGTGATTTTGCCTTCTTTCTTCCTTACAAAATTGTAGTTAAAAAATTACGTTTCTTTTTTTTTTTAGTACAACAAAATATAATTAAACAGAATTAAATCAGAAAAAAGAGTATGAAGGTAGGAAGTCTTTACTGTTTAAGCTGTCTCTGAGAGATTAAAAAAATACTTTCCTATATATTCATATATTGTAAGTAGAGAAAATAAAGTCTCAATTGAGAAAATTGAAATTAAACTCAACTTTGAACTATTAATTTATCTCACATCTATTTTTTTTAGCAAATACTCGGTTTATAATAAACATAATAAAGTATTTCTATAAGAAAATAAAGGATAATCGTTTCTTTGAATCGAGAAAAATCAGGACAAATTATAGATGTTGCTTATCTTGGAAGGAATTATTTCGACTTATATATAATTTTTTCAATAATCATAGTATAATTTGACTTTTTTTTGGGGATATAATTGTCATTGTGCAAGTACCTTTGCTAAAACGACGTCGTAAAGGTTTCTTTAATGCCAACGGACGGGCGTGGGGGAACAGGTAATAGAAATCTCGAAAAGAAAAATTTTTGGGAGAGAGAGAGAGAGATGGGTTATGTTTTGAGAGTGAGACTGGCATCCTTCTTCGCTGGTGCTGCGACGGCGTCGTTTCTGGGCATCTACCTCCTTCACAAAGATTACAAGGTTGCCCAGGATTCCATCTCCCAACAGGTTCCCACTCTCTCTCTCTCTCTCTAACCATCAATTTCTGTATGTATTGTTAATTGATCCAAAATACTTGTTTATCGATGTATCAATTTTCGGAATCCCATAAAAGTCTTTACATAAATACTAGATGATTGAAGGTTTGGTGTTTGTTTCAAAGTCACAAAGATTAGGGCCCTTCCTAAATTTCCCTATTTGGGTCTCCTGTAGATTTATTGTGAAACAAGGTTCAATTAGTACGACTCCCTCAAGAGTTAGAATTGAACATTTGCTGTTAATTGTACTTGTCACGGCAAAATTTAAAAAATCCTGGTTACTTGGTTACTAAGTTGCCTTATTTATGCTGGGGGATGATACCACATTTGAGAAAAGAAAAGTTATGGTGGTTATGAGAATTTTTTAGTGGTTTTATTTTATTTATTGCTTTAAGAAAAAAAAAATATTGGTAGTTATTCAGATAATTATTTTGCCCATTTACAAAAATGAAATTTTAACTGCTAAGTTATCATAGGAAACTAAAGAGTGGCATCTTTTAAATCACTATCCTTCATCAATTGTTACCGATGATGATTAGATTTTTTCACAGAGTTCAATAGCTACTTTTATAATTGGGAACTGCTGAATCGATTTTAAGTAATTTTTTTCCCGCGATTACTTATATTTTTTAGTTCAATCATGTGAAAGACTGAGTCTTGAATTATATACCTCTATTTTAATTTCTTTTCAAGGCACTGATTTAGTTGCTTTACTCCACCATGTCCTCTATGCTTTGTATTTATTAAGTTTTTAAATTCATCATATTTAAAACAGCCCCATATATCGTCGCGCTTCATACTTGTTTCTGCTCTGCATTATATAGTGTTTCCGACTGATCATATTAAGAAAAACATTTCTGCTTTGATTTTGTTCAGTGGCTAGTTGTATTCTACGAATCATGGTCACAGATATTTGGGTAGAGCACAGTATGATCTCAATGTGGCAACATGGCCCACATTACCAATGGTTGAGTCAATTATTTCCTGACATTTCTAGAAAGATCAATACCATGCTTGTTTGACAACATGTTGGAGATAAATAAAGAAACAGTATAAACCAACAAGAATGGCCTTGCGTATTCTATAAGTCTCTAGTCATTGGACAGTTTAGAGAGAGATTCTTATCATTAAAAAATGAATTTCAATAACTCGAAATTGGAAGGCCATGGCACCCCTGATCACAATGTGAGAATGAATGAACCTTTCTTCTCAAGACTATTTTGAAGCTCAAATATTTATATGTCAAATGATAATTTAAGATTTATAAGATTTTTACAAAAGGATATGTGGCTTTGTCCATTCCAAAAGTTTATCTAGTATTTAATCAAACATTGTGATCTCAAAATGTGTTATTCTATCAATTTCTGCTTTCAAACTTTTCTATGTTTCTTCTTTTCTTACAAACATTCACCCTTTTGTTCTTGTGGGGGTACATGTTTGTCCATGCACATGCATGTAGTGTGTGACTACTTTCTTCATGGTAACACACAAGTTGAGTAAAACAAGTGAAATTAAGGGATACCATAACTATCAAAATGTTATTGGGTTTGGTTTGTTGTTGTTTCATATCTCACTGTTAAGAAGGATCCTTTTTTTCCCCCTCCTGCTCTGTATTGATTAATATTTTCGAAACTCCTTCTCAGGAAATGGATAATTGTTCTCTCCCTTTAATGTATTTTATCCGGTTTAAACAAAGCTGTTCAAATTATTATCTTTCTTTTTTACCTTTAGCCATTATACATCACTGACAAAATTTTGTAGAGAAGAGTATTTTGTTGCAAAAAGATTTCTGTTTTTATCTGATTGCTTTGGGATAAATTTGTAACTCTCCTTTTTATGTAAATTTTGTTTATTTTAATCTGATTTAATTCAATTGTTGTTCTTCCCTTTAATTAGCATTGAAATTTGTTATCCTCGTTGTGGAAATTTTAATGTTGGTTTTTCTTTAGTCTGTAATCTAATGACTAAAGAAAGTGGAAAACTGTTTCCTGACACAGAAAAAATGTGCCCCCGCCCCCAACCCTTTATACTATCCAGGTCCTCCATTGTATGTTTGACATATATTATGCCGAGTATTTTTTGCATCCACATCTTTTTGTCTCACTTACTGTGATGTTGTGAAACGGTTCATTTTTAACAGCTACGGGTGGTCCCCTGTGGTGACCTTTCACGTTCCTTGCTGGTTGATTTTGCAAATATTTCCTATCAAGTTAATGGTGGTAACTCTCTCCAAAGCAGTGTCTAGCAGGGTCTCTTCCTTGTTTTTGGGCCCTTCTCTTCTCCTCCTTTCCCCCCCTTCCTTCCCTTATCTCGGCATTGGATCTTTTCAGGCATCAAGTGTTCTAGATGGCACAAAATTTGTATTTAGTTGATCAGAAACTGAGGTTTATGGTTTTAACATTAGTCAAGGTGGCCTCCATGCTATATATCTACACTTCACATGCTTCTACTAATGATGAATTATCACCTTAACACTCATTGCAGTCACAAGATTATTGAGGTAAAATTGCTGCGTTAAAGATGGCTGCAACAAAAAAAATTCTTTACCCTTTTTTTCCCCTTTTTGCTGTTCTAGCATATGCAACTGCATGAAGAGTGGTCGACTATCATGTGGTCAAGAAGTTATCAAAAGTGTGAAACATCCCAAAAATTACATTTTATAGGAAATTGAAGATTTGAGAGCACAATGGGAATTGTTTGGAGTATACTTTCTGTTGCAGTGATGCATTGAAATACTTGTGATATAATATCTTTTGCAACACAGTGTCTTTAAATTTGGATCAGTACTCGCCCATGTAGCATGGACAACTATTAGCTTAACCTGAATTAGATTTGGGATGTAGAAGCTTAGAAGGAAAACTTGAAAACTGTTTTGCCCATGTACCCACATTCTAGCCTCCTGTTATATTGCCCTACTGATGCTAGAGTGCTGTGGTTGATGATGGATCTCAGCGTCAATTCATGTAAAGATCATTACTTCGTCATTTTCTTAGCCACATAACTACAGACCTATGAAATTTTGCAGCAACTAGCTGAAAGATGCGAGGACTTTGTGTTTGGGTGTGATATCACTATATTCATGAGGCGAGTGTAGCCCATGTAGTTTCTGCACATACACACAGATATTATGGGTTATTTTTTTTTCTTATTATTATTTCTAAGTGTGCATTTGCATCATTTCATTAAAATGATGAGGATTTCTCATTTTTGCTTGTTTTGAAAGTTAATATTCTATTTTGACCTTTTCAGATGAAAGGTTTTCACGACTCTTTGGAAGAACGTATATCCACCTTGGAAAAATTGAAGGCAGCTGAGGCTTCACAGCATGTTGAAGCAACAGAGTAGTAGGAGTAAGAAGGCATGCTCCACAATTCTAATTTTTTTTTTCAACTTCTCATGGCAATCTGAGTCTCCTGCTTTTCTTTTTAAGGCATGCTTGGTCCAATAAGGACCCTATCTGTGAAAAATTACTCGTTTCAATTTTGTAAGAAGCCGTGTTTGGTTGGATGCCATACTTTGCGAAGTTGGTAATTTTGTGAAACTTGAGTATCCCACATTGTGGTGGCAGGACTATTTGTTTCAGATTTAGAAGGTCTAATGACATAAGTGGAGAATTTGAGATCTGTGGCTTGCCAATGCTTTGATGAGCATAATTTTTCATTTTTTTTGTGTGTATATGATGGGTATTTGGAATTATGTTTCAATTTATCCGGTTTGGGATTTGTAGTGATCTATTTCGGGGGTTATTCTTTTAGTGTTTTTTTTTATTTTATTTTCAAGACTTAGACTCGAAAACTTGATTAAAAGATATAACGTCATATATATCCCCAGTTAATTTTTCAATCTTGAAGTTAATATGTTATGCAGTTGTTGATGCAAATTATGATTGAACGTGAGAAAGTACGCCATAATTTATGAAAGTGGAGGGCTACGCTCAAGGAGGCCCTTCCCTAAATATTTAGGCTTTCAAGTTCGTAGTCCATACCTTGGAGCCTTCATTTTTATTTTGTGTCACGAGTTCAAAGTTTTGAATTATTGAGGTATTTTTTGGATTTTGGAGGAAAGACATGAGCAATGGGCCGGGCTTTGGAAGATGAATTAAAAGGGGCTATTGGGGAGTTCGAAGGTCAACAAAAATTTTCACAGAGAACAGGCTAATTTTTAATTTTAATTCTCATTCCATAATTATAAGGGAAATGTCTCAATTTTGGAGCAGCCTTTTCAATGCAACTGAATCTTTCACCATACAAGAAATGTTGGTGTTTCTTCACTAGAACCATAAGATGTACGAGTTTTTTCACTATAATTATAAGTTAACGTTGTTTGAAAATTTATGAAGCATGTTTTGATTAAAACATGTATGCTTTTTCTTGCTTGTCTTACTTGAGAAATATCGAATATTCAATTATTATTAAGTTGATAAAAAATATTTATTAAAAAATTATAAAATTTAACAAGTATCTGGGTACCCATTAACAAAATCTTAATTAAATTTAACTTAGTTTAAAATTGGATCAGGTTTGTATTGAGTCGAACTTGGGACTTGGCCTAAAATAGGTATCTAATTTTTTATTTTTTATTTTTTTATTTTTTTACGTCTTTGAATCTAAAATCATTATATTAGAAAAAAATTATGATTATTAGGGAACGAAAGAGGCATCTAATCCTTCCCTAGGCGGGAAGGCGCACTGCAATACCTAGATGGGACAAAATGGATCTATGTACTAAGGGATGCTGAAGATCGATTTATGGCGACATGACTTAAGAGTGATAGCATTACCATCCATGAGACAAGTTGACTTCTTTATCTTGTAAAATTCAATTACTTACTTAGGGAATATACTTAGGCGTATTGATCCAATTTAAATTATTCTATATAATTTGATTTTTATTTTCAAAGTTAACCTTTAAAATTTAAGATTTTCTTTTGTCATATACTATTGATTAATTCTAATAAAATTATATAGAATGGTTTTCGTTTTTAAAATGACACTGATACTATATTAATAAATAATCGGATTCATATATTAAATGCTATTTTTTGAAGTAAAAAATTTTTATATTTATACATTACATTTTGAGGTGATTTTAATCCTATTTAGCATATCTTGTGAGAGAATGGGGGAGGAGAGAATCAATATTTCTGTGAGTTTTTTTTTGGGGGGGGGGGGGTTTGGGGAGGGGTTGAATGAAAAAAGGCCCATAATCTTGTCTTTATAATCAAATTGGATGCAAAATATCAACAGATAATCGATTTTATAGAATGAGTTATTAGATTTTTTAATTAAGTATCGAGTTTAAAATTTAAAAATAAAAAAAAAATTATATTAAAAGAGTCGTCTTTTAAATAAAATCTTCACAAATGTTTAAATTAAATTAATTAAAATATAATTTTAAATATGAAAAAAAAAAAAGAAAATCCAAAGGGAGATGAGATCGAGGTGGAGAATAGAAAATTCAAAGATACGACCAAAAGCATCCAAAGGAGGCATTAAAGGGCCACGAGAAGGCCATGAAAAATTCAAAATCCCAGTCATGACCACACCCCACCAATATATTTTCACAAAACCAAGAGCTAACAATGTGACAACACTCTGAGACACTGTTCCCGTATGGGAGATAGTTCAGAAATGACCAATCATTTTGACCCAAGTGGCCCTAGACCATGGCCTTCACTGTTCAGATTGCTTCTCATTTGGGGACAATTTTCTCTCTCCAATTAACTTCAAATGGAATTGAAATCTTGTGTTCAAGTGCTGTCCATGTCAACGAGAGATAAGACCCTGAAAAATAACTACACACTATGACAATTAAGAGTAAGATTTCAATTAAGAAGTCCCTTTTCTTTTTTGGCTTGCTTGGTGTTCTCACAATGCTTTCTTATATGTCACGTAGACATGCATATTTTGCCGGTTGACACAAAAGTTTACACTGATAACAGAAAAATCCCAATTAAGGGACACACAATAAAACATCTACCTCTATATCAAGACATGGCAGCCAACATGTCCAGACAAGATAACGGCATATTTTCATAATTGATGTCCAACATTGGGAAGAATCAAGATCTTCATGAAGGGTTCTACAAACCTTCCAAAGCGAAATTAAAAATTCATTTTTCACTTGCAAGGAGTTGATCTTGGCTCCATACATTTTGTCTAAAGCACATGATAATTAATCTTCACATATTTGAAAAATGCGTAGAAATATATGTTAGATGTAGAAGGTAGTTTGTGATCTGTGCGCAATGAAAGTTATTTCTTTACGAATATATATGGCAGGTAGAAAGGTCAAAGGAATATTCAACCACTCTTGCCTTGACATCGTCTGGTCACAAGTGAGAGGGGATTGGGAGGCCCAAGCATGGCATGGCAATGGCAAATGCAATGCAAATGCAGTGGGTGAGGTTGAGGATTTGGATACAAATGCAATGTACTCGAGAGAGAGAGAATCTTAGGATAAGGGAACCATGGTAGAGCTAGAGTGGGCCTAAGCTGCATTTTTACAATTGGATGGGTAGGAATAGCAAATCATACACGGGCAATTTTGGCAGGGCCTAAAATGAGCTGTGGTCAGTACTTTTCTTACACGCACGGGCGCACGCACGCATGTATATTTAATAGTAAACACAATACTTATTTTTTCAACAGAAACATTACGCTCTTCACCTATGGCTAAATAAAAGGAAAGTACATTGTTATACCGATGGAACATGATAAAAGGCCCGTCATCATTTAAACTCATAATCCAATAGATTGAATGCATTAAAACATGTCATTAATATAGGATCAATCTTTTCGTATGATGGATATGACCCACCCTCTTGGCATCTATCAAACAACTCCTTTTCTAATAGTTGACTGATCAACCCGACACCTCTTTAGTACTCAATATTACTATTTGACCAATTAAGATAATATTTACTTTTTCTTGAATCATAGAAATAACATCCCACTAATTAAAAACAATATCTTTAACTTCTATCGATATGGAAAGAAATCTCTTAATAATTTAAACTTTCCCAAAATACACTGAGAGCCTTCGATAAATCCTCGACATAATCCTGATGATCTATGGAAATAGGTTGAAGAACTCATAGAAACAAGCTCAGACGTGCCAACATAGGAAGATGCCAAGTCACTTAATATGCTGCCAGCTTTACGTCGTTTGATCCCAAAGTTTCCACAGAGCTAATGCCGTGCAACGTATTTCTTCTTCCCATGGAAAGATATGATAGCACCACTAATCTCCAAGATCATGTGGCTCACTTCGTGAACATGATGATCTCGAGAGATATGTCAGATGTAGCCATGTGTAAGCACTTTTCTATAACCTTAAAGGTTAATACACTAACTTCAATTCACTTCCGTCATTTAGTATCAAGAGTTTCTTCTAGTTTCGATAGCAATTTGAAGCTTACTTCGTGATCAGCAAAAGGGCCAAAAGAAAATCGACTTCACTCATCTCCTTGCAACAAAGAGATGATGAGTAGCTGAGAGATTTTCTCAACAAGTTCAAAACAAAAATGATGAAAATCTCAGATTTAGAGGATTCTATCACATTAGCAGCATTACTCATGGGGTTGCGGCCATCAGGAATGAAAATGTCCATAACAAAGAATCCCCTATTTACTATCCAGGAATTCTTTGTTCATGCAGAAAAGTACATTACTACAGAAGATGTTAAAACTTTCAACAAATAACGAAACAGACCAAGTTGATACGAACGCAGTTGATCACTTCGACAACTTTTGCCTAAGAGAAGCCAACAAGCCCCCACACTGCAACGAATGTTCACTAACTACACCCCTTTAAATGAAGCATCAAGCCAAGTTTTGCTTCAAACTAGGAACAAACCTTATGTTAGGTGGCCCCTTCGCTCTGCAGAATTACAGGTATTTTATATTTTTGTTATTTAATAGTCCAATATTCGGTACCATATAATAATACAGCTCTTATTACGATTCTATAGAATTTTCCTTTTGGATGTAATGACATCGTGTGATCATAAAGAACTTCAGATGTCTTTCTCCATTTTATCCAACTCGTTTAAATTCTGTGATTCACATCTCTATCTATATTGTCATTATTCTGAATGATGAAACAAAAATATTTAAAACGTTCACTTTTTGATACCTTTTTTTCTTTTAATCTAATCGTTTTTTTGTCATTTTGTTAATTGCCATCAAATTCACATCTCATTAGGCATTTGGTTTGTACTCGGAAGTTGAAATAGGAATCAGAATAAAAAATTTTAGGAATTAGAATCGGAATTGAAATATGATATCCTTTATTTTGTTCAAATTTTGGAATGGATTTGATTACCAATATTGATATTTGATTTATATATTTTTCAAAATTAGAATCATATAATTATCAATTTTACTCTTATCAAAAAATATTTTAAAAATAATATTTTAAAATTTTATTTTATTTTATAAATTAAAACTATAATTATTATCTATTTTATTTTTTAAAATTAAAACTAAAATTAAAATATTTTTAAAATTAATTTTTTATTTTATTTATTAAAATGTTTTAAAAGTGCTCTTGATAAAATTAATATTTTATTTTATTTTTTAAAATTAAAACTAAAATTAAAATATTTTTAAAATTAATGTTTTATTTTATTTTTTAAAATGTTTTAAAAGTGCTCTTGATAAAATTAATATTTTATTTTATTTTAATTTTTAAAATTAAAATTAAAATATTTTTAAAGTTAATATTTTATTTTATTTTTTAAAATATTTTAAAATTAATATTTTGTGGAAGTACAAAAAGTAGAAAAAAAGTTTCTTGGATTTCATCCATGGATTTCAACGAAAACCAATCATTTTACTTGGGTTTTACAAAATCCAAAGATTAAAGATTTTATACTCATATCTTGATTCTTATTCCCTTACCCAAACAATTTATATGGATTTCAAACTCATTCTTGATTCCTATATCCATTAACCAAGTATCACATCATATATTTAGTTTTTGACATATTCAATCTAAATCTTCTGGATTTCACTGTGTTTCTCTATAACTCTAATTTAAAATTGATATTCTCTCTAATTTTATCAACCAATATTATATCATTTGCAAACAGTATATACTATGATATTTCATTTTAAATATTTTTTGTGATTTCATCTATCACTATAGTAAAGAGGATGGAACTTAATTCCGAATCTTGATGAAATCCAATGTGAATAGAAAAGTTATTAGTTAAACTTTCACAAATTCTTATATTGGTTACAACTCTTTCATATATATTTTTAATAAAATTAATATATTTAAGAAGATCCCTTTCTTCGACAAAGTCCACCACACAATGTCTCTAGAAATCTTATCATATGTTTTTTCTAAATCAATGAATAATATATATAAGTCTCTCTTTTGTACTCTAAATGTTTCCTTCAAATGTCTTAACAAGTGAATTGTTTCTATGGTGGATTATCATGACATAAATTAAAATTGATTCTATTACATATTTATCTCCAATTTTAATCTATATTCTATCACTCTCTCCTATAATTTCATAATGTGGTTCATAAGTTTAATTTCTCTATAATTGGAGTAATATTATATATTTCCTTTATTTTTATATAATGGTATAAGTGTGTGCTCTCTTTATTTTGGAACATTTTCTTGATTTGTCAAATTTTGTTAAAAAAATCTGTTAATGTTACTACACCAAATTCACTAAAATATCTCTACACCTCAATAGAAATACCATTACATCCTATAATTTTATTATTCTTCATTTTTTTTAAGATTTCATTTATTTCATGAAAATGAATTTTACGTTTAAAATCTCTATTAATCTTTTTTACAGATATTGTGATATTTTCTATAACTCCCGTACTCTTAACATTATACAAATTAAAAATAATTTCTCTAATACTTTCTTATATTTTCATTCCTAATAAATATATTATTGGTTTCACTATTAATACACCTAACACTATTTTTATCTTTTCCATTCTTCTCTCTTAATTTGTCAATTCTGTAAATCTCTCTTTCTCTCTCTTTAATTTCTAGTCTTTTGTATAATTTGTCACACATTTTAATTAGGAATGACAATGGATCGTTTATGATTCGCATTATGTTAATATTATATCCGATCCTAAATTTTAATTATAATATCTATATCCGATCCTAACCCGATTCGGATTAAAAAATAAAAAATTATATCCGACCCTACAGATTTTTTTAAAAATTCGATCCAACCCGATATATTACATAGTTTTAAAAAATTGATCCGATCTGATTCGATTTTAAACCGACTTGTATCCGATACATACCCGACCCATACCATAGTCTAATACATTTTTTTAATTTAATAATATTTATTTAAGAATAAAAATGAAATTTACAAATTATAACAAACTCAATTTTATTTTATTTTATTTAATAATATTATATTATATTAAAATAAAATAAAATTTTATTATTAATTATTATCGAATCAGATTGGATTATTTATAACATAAATCCGTATCCGAACCAACTCGATCAATTTAATATTAAAATCTGACCCTAACCTGATTTTTTAAGAAAAAAATCTGATCCATCAGATCGAATTTTTCAAATATCCGTCGGATCGGATCGGATATTGTTATTCCTAATTTCTTTGATTCGTGAATAATTTTTTTCACATCTTTTTTATATTTTTGTATTTTTCATATATATCATTACTTCTATTACTTTTAAGCTCTCTATAATATTTTCGTTTGATACGAATAACAGTTTGTATTTTTTTATTCTATCATCTCAACTCTTTACTTATTGGGACCGATCCTTAGATATATGTAAAGTCTTTCTATCTATACTCTTAATGTTATTAGATATCTTTTTTCACGTTGAAAGAAAAAACTAAATATAACTAAAAAAAATACATTATCTAGTATTTTATTGGATTAAAATCATTTCCTGCCAAAGGATTTTTTTTTTTTCCTTTATGTTTTTGCCCACCATCGGAAGAAGCATTTTCCTTTTCAGGGCATGTAGAGATATTGTGTCCAACACGTTTACATAATCCATGTGTAATCACTTGTCTCTCTAATTCTTTTCCCTTTTAATCAGTTTTTGCTTAAGATGCCTTTAATCCTTGAAGTAGAAGGGCATTTAGGCCAGTTAATTAAAATGAAAATACATTAATTAAGAATAATTTTAATGAGATTTAATTCTTTATTTTGCAAGAAAATTTGAAAATATTAAGGTCCTTAACGGTGTTTTTAAAACTGAAATAGATCGATCAATTCAATTGGTTCAATTATGAACCGTTCTATAATTCTATTTAATTTATATTATTAAATCGAATAAAATCAAATATAGTCAAGACGATTTAAAATCGATCAAAATTAATAAAATTAATGAATCATTCAAGTTGGTCTGATCAATTTTTATTACAGTGAATATTTTTATGTGTTATATATATAAATTCATTTTTTTATAAAAATATATAGATTTTATTTTATTTTAAAATATATAATATTATATATATATATTTGAGGTTATTATGTCTGATTTAATCAATTTGACTAATAAATTAATGAACCAATACCGGTCTTCAACCATTGCCGTTAGGGCAGTGGTTAGCATTTTCGTATATAATGGAGGTATCCTTCAAATCAAAAATTGGGATGGGACGAAGAGATTATGGTTTTTGGGATTCTAGAAATTTGAGAGGGTGAATGAATAGATGGTAGAGTATTGCATGTGATGGGACAGCCCGATTTCTATCCACACAGCTACCCTACAAAAGCCATCCATCCATACACAACCCCTTCTTTCTGACTTTCTCCCTCTTTAATGCTGTCCCCCTCTTACCAACTGTATCCACCCACCCCATTCCGCAGATGTATCGTCCATCGATGCCCTCTATCAACCTTGGAAACTACCCTCTGCATCCCCGGGTTATTTCCCAAAATAGAGTGTTTTTTAACCAAAATTCTCCAAATAGTGTGATTTTTTTTCGAATTCCCAAATTAGTGAAATCGCGGTTGGCAACCGCGCTTTCAGCTTTTTTTTCTTTTTTTTTTTAACAGTCGTAAAAAAAAAAAAAAAAAAAAAAAAAAAAAAGCTGAAAGCGCGGTTGCCAACCGCGCTTTCAGCCTTTTATTGTTTGTTTTTTTTTTTTTTTTTTTTTACTTTAAAATAAAAATAAAAATATTATTATTATTATTATTATTAAAACATATAAATATTAATAAAAAATTTTATTAATTAAAAATTTTTATTAACTTCATTTTTTATTTTTTTAAAAAATTAAAATTAATAAATTTTAATTATTAACAAATTAATTAAAAATAAAAAATTATTAAAATATTAATTAAAAATAAAAAATATTTAATTAAAAAAGAAATAATTAATAAAAAATTATCATTAATTTTTTTATTTAAAAAAATATAATCAATAAATTTTTATTAATATTTTAACAATTTTTTATTTTTAATTAATTTGTTAATAATTAAATTTTATTAATTTTAATTTTTTTCAAAAATAAAAAATGAAGTTAATAAAAAATTTTAATTAATAAAATTTTTTATTAATATTTATATGTTTTAATAATAATAATAATAATAATATTTTTATTTTTATTTTAAAGTAAAAAAAAAAAAAAAAAAAAACAAACAATAAAAGGGCTAATCTTTCGGAAACAATTTTTTTTTCTTTTTTTTTAAAAAAAAAGAAAAGAAAAAAAAAGCTGAAAGCGCGGTTGCCAACCGCGATTTCACTAGTTTGGGAATTCGAAAAAAAATCACACTATTTGGAGAATTTTGGTTAAAAATTACTCCATTTTGAGAAATAACCCCTCCCCCTCTCTCTCTCTCTCTCTCTCCATACTTCTCATGCATGCAGATATCCGTACATACTTATCTGTAATCTAGTCTCCTATCTTGTAATATAAATAGTCACATCACATTTATAAAGGATTGAGCTCAGCAGAATTTATTGTTGTCTCATGTTAATATACTGAAGAATTTTAATTTTAACACAAAAATTATTAAAATAAAGATATTTAAATTTATATATCATAACATCAAATGATATAACCCATGACATTTTCATATAATGAACTATAAATTGTTATTTTACCTTTCATAATATATTCAAGAACATAATTTTTATCTCAAAAATTATGTAGCATGCTTAAATAAAAAATTAAACAAAAATAATATCCCAGAGTCGACCTTGATGTTAGTCACCTCAAAGCTGGGCTTAAAATTCTTTTTTTTTGTTTTAAAAAAAGAAATTAGTTTTACCTAAAATAACCATTTTAGAAATAATATTTTAGGGTTTAATTAATTTTAAAACTTTGATGGAGATAAAAAATAATAATAAAATTCAAGTAAAATCGTTCTTTTGTGAAAACCTCAGAATTTGTCTGCTAGTGTCGGCCCATCTTATCTGGACGCGAGAGCACGTGGGTAGGGTTGGAGGACGCACAGGCCAAGCACCACCTTTGTCCTTTTCTTCCGGTCCGGTGGTCCAATATGAAAAACCATATCAATACAAAGAGCAAAAGATTGTAAATTAAATATTTAAATTATTATTTTTCATACACACTAAAATATCTCTCTACAAATTTTTAAATATACCTCTTTAAAATTTTGGTGCTAAATTTTAAAATACATTAGCTTTTTATCAAATTTTTAATAAATTATTGATATCCAATAATTATCTTAAATCTAATTAATTCTGATTTAAGACGTATTATTCCTTTAATGAAAAAAAATTTGACATTTATTTTCTCTGTACATAATATTTGGATCTGAAATCTTTTTTAAAGGATATTTGATATCAATTTAAATGGTTATGTTATTACTTCTTTTTGTTGAATTAAAGAATGACATGTGATAAAGTTGTTATTTTAAAATTTTTATTCGAAATATTTTTTTTAAAAAAATTATAACTATTATTTAAAGAATAACATAGTCATTAAACATGGTAAAATATGGAAGATATGACACATTTTGATAGAGTAGTAAATTGATGATTTATTTTGATAAATAAATTCAATGATGCATTTAGTGCAAATGCCTAAAATATTAGTAGTATTCATAGATTATTTTTGGGTAAGGACGCTGGTCTTCTCCTCCCACGAATCATCCAAAACGTCTCTCGATGTGCCCCGGCCGCGATAGTTAATGTTGTCCATAATTTTACAATCACTGGATTTTCCCTATAGAATTAAAAAAAAAAAAAAAATGAAAATAACACAATAGAAATACTTAGTTTAGTTAATTAGGCAAAGAGGGAGTGCGGAAAGAGGGGTGCGGCTTTTATTATAACAATAATAATCTGTCTTAATTTTAAAATTTAGGATTAATCATTTAAGAGATAAATATAAGATAATTAAAAAAATAAAAAATAAAATAAAATAAAAAATTTAAATATATTTTACAATACGAAAAGTACTGATTTAAGTTAATTTAATTATTCTACGCTATTCATTCCTATCCGAAATTATCTCTTCAGTTAACATCTTAACTGTCATATCCTTACGAATACATTGTATCCAGATTTTTAATGGTCTACCACATCGTTTTACTAAATCTCCTATATTTAAACTCTCGATTATTCTAACTGGTGCATCTTTGGGTTTTCGTTGTACATGACCAAACCATCTCAAACGATATTTTTACATCTTATCCACAATTGAACTCACTTCTAATTTACTGCATATCTCTTCATTTCTAATTCTATTTTTCTTAGTTTTATCACGCATCTACCTTAACATTCTCATCTCAGCTACAAACTATTTTCTTCTATTGTTTTTGTTTAATGACCCAATATTCGGTGTCATATAGTAATACAGATCTTACAGTCACTCTATAAAACTTCTCTTTCAGATAGAGTGGCATCATGTGATCGCAAAAAACTCCAGATACTCTTCTTCATCTCATCTAATCCGTTTAGATCCTATGATTTATATTACTATCTATATTGCCGTCATTTTGGATAATGGACCCAAGATATCTAAAACGTTTGCTTTTTGATACATTCTGTCTTTCTAACCTAATTGTTTCTTCATCATTCCGATAACTATTATTGAATGTGTATTTCATGTACTTCGTTTTAGATCTGCTCAATTTAAATGCTCTGAACTTTAGTGTGTCCCTCTATAACTCCAATTTAGTACTAATATTTTCTTTAATCTCATTTACTAACACTATATCATCTGCAAAGAGCATACACCATGGTATTTCATCTTGAATGGTCTTTGTGACTTCATCTATCACTATTGCAAATAGAATTGGACTTAATATCGATCTCTGATGGAGTTCAATGTTCATTGGAAAACTATAACTTACCCCCTGTAAGTTTTTACATTGGTGATAACTCCATCATACATATTTTTAATAAGATTAATATATCTTATGGAAATCCTCTTTTTCATCAACGCCCATTATAATATATCTCTTGACACCTTATCATACGCTTTTTCTAGGTCAATGAATATCTTATGTAAGTTTTTTTCTGTACTCTAAATGTCTCCATCAATTTTCTCAATAAGTGGATTGTTTCGGTAGTGGATCTTCCTGACATAAATCTAAATTGATTCTGAGACACGTTTATCTCAAATCTCAATCTATACTCAATTATTCTTTCCCACAACTTTATAGTATGACTCATAAGTTTAATTCTTCTATAATTAGAACAGTTTTGTATATTTTTTCTATTTTTATATAATAGTATAAGTGTACTCTCTTTTTATATTTTAGATATCTTTTTTATTTTTGATTTGTTAAATTTTATTAAAAATACTAAGGGGGTATACATCGATAAGGTTGAATTTTAATAATACTAAAATATGATGCGAAACCAAATGTACGATGGATAGATTAGATTTAATAAATTTGATTTACTTTACAACGTGAAAAACAAAAATATCTTTTATAATTTCTATTTATCTAGTAAAATTAAGCCAAAAAAAAATATTGTCGTCACTTTTCTTTAAAATTAACCCAACTAGCCCAAAATTCATCTTTAGGGCCATTCTTCATTTTAAAGTAAATCCATTTATTTGACCTCCGCCCTAAAAAAACATAATATTTTATTTTTGGCCGCCGGGGGGGAGGGGAGGCCAAAAAAAAAAAAAAAATCACTTGTGGTACGCGCAAAGCAGTGCATGTTCCATTCATGAGGCGGCGTACACAAACCATAGTAGTTCGAGTGCCCCTTTAGACCTAGAAATGGGGTGCCCTTATCCTATCCCAATTTTTTTTAACAAAAAAATATAACAGTCCCAAGATAAAGCGCTTTGGTACGGTGCTACCTTTGCATGCAGAAAACGATAGAAATCCCCAGTGAGAGAGAGAGAGAGAGAGTACCGGTCTACTAGAGGATAGTGTTGCTTTTACTGTTTTGTCTCCATGGTGCGAATGTTGGAAGCATGGAAGCAAAAGACAGAGAGGCGAGAATGGCGGCCAAACCATCATTAAAACCCAAACCCCCTCGCCTCAACCTGACCACTACGCTCCCATCAAGAGAGAGAAAAGGGGGCGGTGGAGAGAGAGAAAAAGAGAGAGATTTGTACCCTCATTTTGGGAAAGCTGATTTTTCGATATTGAAAAAACTGAACTAGTAAACCACATCAAATATATTCTCGGGTAGGCTTTGTATCTGCAAAAAAGTGCTTTTGGGGGGGGGGGGGAGGAGGTAGAGAATATGATGGTAAATAATCACCGTCACCGTCCATGTTCATCATCATCATCAGTAACGGAAGGCGGCGGTGGTGGTGGAGCTGGAGTTGTTGCTTCAGTTGCTTTGCAACCTTTTCACGTTTCTGCTACCACTCACAACACTCCTTTCAGATCCCCAGGTGAAGTCTCAACTCTTAACTCAATCTAAGCCAAAATCACTTTTTTCTTTTATTTTTTTCTTGAAGTGCAAAACCAGAGGAGTTCGTAAGAGAAAATATTTAAAGCGAAATTTATGGATGTGTGTGTAGTGGAGACAAAATTGGGATTTCCATTTACGGAAGCACAGATGAAGGAATTAGAAAGACAAGCCATGATCTACAAGTACATGATGTTCTCTGTTCCTGTCCCTCCTCATCTTCTTCTGGACCCTGCTTATACATGTATGTCTCTCTCCCACCCCCCCTTCATTATTTACAAGTCTTATTCAAAAATTTTGTCTGGGTATGAAAGAAATTTGACACTTGATATTGGCAATTGATTTGGGGGTTCTTTTATGGCCTCTTTTCCTGTTTCACTCTGTTGCCAGACTCTTTGTTTGGGGAAGGGGGGGGGGTTGTACCATTTTTATCGCATTTCTTTTGAGAAATTTTATCTGGGAATGAAATAAATTTGTTTTTTTTTTTTGTGTTGGGCAATCGGAATTGATTTGGGATTTTTGTGCAGCAGTCTCAATTTGTATACTTTTATTGGTTCAAACTTGCATCCTGTACTATATATGTACTTTCAATGAGAGATTTTTTTCCTCAATGTTTTCCCTTTTTTACATAATTTTGGGAAAAAAAATTATCTAGAGTATTGAGAATTAATTTGGGGAGTTTTTGCGCAGCTATGTTCAACGTGGGCATGAGAGGAGGAGATGCGGAGCCCGGAAGGTGTAAGAGAACCGATGGTAAAAAATGGAGGTGTTCACGAGATGTGGCTCCAAATCAGAAATACTGTGAACGTCACTTGAATAGAGGACGTCCCCGTTCAAGAAAGCCTGTGGAACTTCATGTCAGAGTCAACAACAAAAAGACTCGTCATCAACAACAAACCCCAACTCCAGTCTCTCCTCCAGCAACTTTAAATTGTTCTTCTTCTCCCAGTTTTGGGTCTTATAACAAATGTCCTAGTTACGAACCCTCGGATCATACTTCTGCTTCAGCTTCAGCAGGAACCAGGTAACAAAAAGCAAAAATTTCCACCGGACTCGCAGAAGTCAATAAGAGGATTCATAAAATCCAAAGGGTTCATGATTTTATTTTGATAGTTTATAAAGATTGGATTAAATTTGATATCAATGGAAATTGTTTTCAAAATCTTTGGGTAAGACACTTACCTGAAGTAGCTAACATAGGTAAATTTCGTGTTTTTTACGTGGAACCATCTCATATCCGAAATTTTCAGATATTGAATTTTGGCCATTGCAGTATTGCTCATATTTCATTCATTCTTTTCTTGTTCTTTGTTTCTTGTGGTTTTATTGCTAATTTTCTTACGGGGTTTGCTTCAGATGCATGGATTGGATGATGAAACGAGAAATTCCAGAAATGGGTTTAATGGGGTTTTCAGACTTCTCACAATACCAAGAAGAGTCCCTTAATCTGAATAATTCTTTATGTCCATTTTTCAACACAGGGCCAGAACCTCAAAGTGATTTGAATTTCGTTGATGCTTGGTCAAATCCAGCATCTGAAGACGACAACACAAGCAAGGATAGATCAATTTCTCTCACATTGTCGATGATGAATAACAACAGCGGCATTGAGGAAGAAGAAAGGGGTAAGATTGAGATGGATTTGGGAGGAGTCACTTCAATTGCTAAAAGTGGAGAAGAAATTGACAGACCCATTAGTGGTTCAAGCTGGTTTAGCCCTGGTTTATGGGTGGGTGGACCATTGGCTGAAGTCTTGCTACCAAAAGCAATTAATTTGGGAGGTGAAACAAGTTCAAATTTGGTATCTCCTCTGTTTGGAAATGATGATCATATTCGTACACCCGCAACAACAGTGTCTGATTCAAGTGCAAACAGCAGTCCTACTTTTGCATCTACAACAACAAAGCCGGAGATTGTACTTCAGTGGTTGAAGTAAATCAAAGTTAATTGGGCATCTGTTCTTCTTTGACAAGATAGCCATTTTCACATTTTGTTGAAAATTTGAAGGTACTCTTGGTGGTGGTGAATTTCGTGGAACCCTAGGATTTTGACATTTTGAAAGAGTTGCAAAAGCGTGCGATTGCTACACCTCAATTTTGAGGATTTAATTCAAAGTCTCTAGTTACTGTATGTTGCTTTTTTTTATTTTTTTATTTCCTGGCTTTTTCATTTCAAAAAATTTGGCCATTTCTTTGCTAGAGATGATCGAGTGGTGGACCTTCTCAAGGCCAAAAATATCTGTCCATTCTCCCCCCCCCCCGGTCCCCCAAAATTAAAACAGCTGGAGATCTAGACTTTCTATTACAATTTTGAAAATACATTACTGTTGCGGCCTTGAGCAATCTCTCCCCCCCCCCCCCCCAACCAAAAAAAAAAAGAGAGCCTGATGTCATTTTGGCAAACAGGACAGATTATAATGTAAGCAAAATAACTGTTGTGGGCTTTGGGCAATCAGCAAGGGTCTCCGTCCACAAGTGGCTGTAATTTTTTAACTTTAATCAATAGTTTTGAAGCCTTGCTGATGCTAATGATCCAATTTGGAACTGGCACTGACGCTAATGATCCAACAATCCGTATACAAACTGCTGCTGATTTCAGCAATTTGAATCTCTACATAATGGCGCCCGCCAAGGGTATGGTTGCCTTTCTTGATATAGGAAAGAACAAGAAACCCTGTGGTTGACACGAAGACAATAAACTCGCTATTCCTAGTAACACTTCTAGGTGTTAGCCACCTCTTTGTTTGAGGAAGTGGCTTTCTAAAGCCAAAGTTTGTTTTGTGGGGTCTTGCGGGAATATATGGCTGTGTTAGAGTTCAATCGAATACTCTTGATTAGATCCAAACTATTCTCTGTGCAAAATTTTAATTACTTACAATTATTTAAATATAAATATGGACTACCATACTCTTAGAGACCTGTGTATCAATATAAGTCCAAAGAAAATTGTGTGTAGACATTCGAACACTTAGAAAACCTTTTTTTGAATGAGTAGAATTCAAAATTTTTACATTCAGGTTATGCCCATCCTTTGATAGTTAATGCCACAGTGGCGAAAGGCTAGTTGCTATTGCACTTGCAGCGTTTGAGATCAATGAACTGGACTAATTTTAATGTTCTGAGGTCCTTCGATGCTAAAAATACATAATGCACCATAGTTTGGTCATGTCCAGACTACCTAGACCAAAAGCAATGTGTCAAATTTATAGTGGCAATGGGCAGGATTCTTTCGAGTTCCTCCTGGAGGGTTAAACATGGTAGTTCTCATCTATGCTATGCAGCCATTTATAAAGGGGAATTTTATTTTGTCCCTTTTAATTCCCTGCCTTGGCTAACTGTGTCAGATATTGACTGTCTCATCAGTGCTTATTTGGATTTTGAAAATGTATGGTGCTTGATTAAATGCCACAAATATGGGAGTGTTTGCCTATCTAGCTAATCGCCTTCCAGCGATTCTGATCACTTCTTATACGCATGATTGCCCTGTGCCGGATGGATGGATGGATGGATGGATGGATGTATGTATGTATGTATGTATGTATGTATGTATGTTCTCTTATGTCTAGTACGTTCACTTTCTGAAATTGTCATCATAGATTGGGGAAATACATGCGAATATTTGTTCCATCACTCAATGCCAAAATTTTCATGCTTTTTCAATGAGTCTCCTTTCCATTTGTTGTAACGAGGAGAATCCAATCCATCTTATTTGAATGCGGAGGTTCTCTCACATCCAACAGGAAATGAGCGTTCTGTCACCTTGTTGAATACAAACCTCCATAGTCAATTAGGTGAATTCATCTGCCCCAAGAATGCGGCCTTTGAGTGGTTTATTAGGACAATGGCTCAATCTAAGCGCGGCATTGCACAAATTACATCCCAAGTTTAAGGTTAGAATGGTGATAGGACCCAGATGTGATATACTAAACACATTATAAAGCCTTGATGACAGTAAATTTTGGATTTTTTTTTTGGTATATTAGAGAACAAATCACTATGATGTTGACTGAAGTTTAGGACCAACATTGCAATGACTTGCAGTTAAAACAGGTTCAAAAACGCAGCACGCATATGTGGGAAATCAAACATAGGCTATCAAAGCATAGGAGACAAATTAAAGTTATACAAACAGAAGGAAACACATTGGAGAGGTCCCCATTGGCTGTTCTAGGATGGCGCTAAAGGTTGTTCTAGACTGTCTGCTGCTTCTATCGGTTGTTAACATACTCCAAGGGAGATTAATAGAACTTCATAGCTAAAAGATAATAATCTTTCAGTACATTACATTGGTAATGCCGTTTATAGAAACCACCTCCTCGCTAATCGACTTAGTGCAACCACCTCTTCAAATCACTGGTTGAGGGCACCAATATTTCCTCAGGAATGTCGACTGTACAGCAAGACATATTTGAGGCCTTTTCCATCCTGTAACGGCTTTCGTAGATGCTCTTGCAGCTTGTGTTCAAGGTATGATCAGAGCTGTAACCGCTAGCAACAATGTCGCTATGCTGTTCAGGTACCGGAAAAGATAACCGCTTCCTAGCGCTCCTCGGATTCTCTCTGTCTGGAGTAGAAGCTCTTCGCCTAGGAGCACTTTGTGATCGAGCACGAGCTTTTGCTGATTCGGTGGCAGCCATATAACTTGGTATAGCTATACAACTAGAAACAGTGCTTCCATCATTCGAATTGTCATGTGTGAAGCTCGATCTTGGTGTGTGAGGTGTTAAAAGGCTCCTCTCTTCCCTTTGGCAACTAGGGCTGGCTGAATGGACTTGGATATTTCTCATTTTCGATGGGGATGGCGTGACTGGTGATCGGCAAGGGTTAGTTTGGTTGGCTTTGTGAAGGGGAAAGGCAACATAATGGTGGTGATGATATTGTGGCTGCGAGATGCGGAAATCGGGAGCCGGAGCTCTATAGGAGTAAGGCCGAGCTGTGTCGATTTCAACAGTTTTTATGTGGTCTCTTTGGTGAGTTGAAGGTCTGCCTGGCATCTGATGTTGCTTTAGTGTCATCCATCTGTCAAGCCATTCAGGAATTTCCTCTATGCCATTGTCTCCGATCGATAGGTTCTCACTAGATCTCCACATCTGCAGATCTCCAAGGCGCACAGTAAATTAAACCACAAGCAAGAGAGAGGAGACAAATGAGGGATGAACAGCCAAACCTGGCGAGAAAAGGCAGAAGCGAGGGCCTTTTCGCAATCCAATGCAGCTTCTGTTCTTCTCTGCAGAATACCTTGGATCTCCTGCACAGTACGCGGCTGGTCATCCCAATCATCTCCAAAACTACTTCCATCTCTGGACTGCCCCTGTAGGTATAACCCCAATTAGGATGCAAAAGCAGCAATAGCAAAATGTATTTTGTTTAGAGTTTCTATTCGCTCACAATAGACTTCTTGTCTATAAAATGTGATCCCCACAAGCTGTTGGGATCGTTTAACTTCAAGTCTGTGCTTCCTTCAAAGGAAAGCCTTTTACGTTGATTGCACACTCTTGCTTGGACTTTCAGAAGAGTCTGCATACATTGTAGTGTCATTTTTGCTCGCCTCCTGACGTTGCGGCCTCTTACTAGGGCTTGAAGTTTTACAAGCCCTTTAAGCGCCCTTAGAGCTCTCCTTGCCTTAAAAATCCAGAACAAATTTTCAGACAAACTCTGTTTACAACAAGAAGAAACAATATTTAAGAACACAGACTTTACCAGGTAGCCTCTGAAGGCAGTCTGGATAACAATGGCTGCAGAGTTCTCTATGAAAATTTTTGAGGGCCGAATGAGCCGAACAACCTCCACCGCTGCTTGTGCAGATGCAACAGCTGCCTCAGCAGCTGCTGCACTTGCTACTGCCAATGCAATGGCATGTCTTTGCTCAGCTGCGGCAGTGGCAGCAGCAGCAGCTTCAGAGACAGAGTTCCTGGCCATGGGAGCAGCTGCAGCAGTAGTGATTGTAGTCATGGTCTTGCCTTCACAGTGTTGAATAACTGTTTCTTGATTCGGCGGTCTTCTGAAAATCCATTTTCTGTTCTCTCTCTTCTTCACAGAGTCAACAAAAAATAAGATCCAACAAATTTGTAACTCACTCGAGAATCTTAAACTAACAAGAAAAACAAAATGTGGGTGACTGGGTGTACCTTTTCTTCTTCATCTTGTTCATGTTGTTCTCCCTTTCTTGTGCCCCTCTCGTTCACCTTGGGCTTGGGAGGAGCCCTAAAAGCCTTTTTGACTGCACTGAACCAAGAGCTTCTACCAATCTTCCCCATTATGAAGGTTACAAAACTACATGCATTTATTGCTCTACTCTCGAGAGAGTTGAGCGAGTGATATATATGAATTTGTGTATTTTAGGTCTCAAAATTATCTTAAAATAGGAAGGATTTGAGAGGATTATGGAGGGAACATAGTGTAATAAGTACAAGCTCCCCTCTGATGGAACAGGAGAGGCCATATAATTTTGTAACGTTAGGAGGTGGTGAAGCAAAGTCTGCAAAAGATAGAAGGTAGAATTCTCTACTAAAATAATTAGGCCGACTGTGGACTGGGGTTGTAGCCATGTAAAAACAGTAATGAATGGTGTCAGATAGTTGGGGACAACATGCAAAGGAGAATTTCCTCGAGAATGTTGAAAGGTATGAGAGAGAGAGGTGTAGACCTAGTGTAAGCCTTTCCTTTTTCTAGTTTCTGCAAAAACAACTGATAAAAACTTTCTTGGCATCACATGGTATGGTAATCTAGTGGACAAGCGGAGCCATTGAGGAGGATGTGAAATTAGCCCCCAGTACTGTTATTATTTATGAGTTGTCTTATTTGGGACTTCCAAATTTACAAGTTGTTGGGAGCCATCATAAGCAGTTGGACTTGATGTCTTAGGTGGAGCAACCACCATGGCAAACATTTTCTCCTCACTGGTTCTTTGGGGTTTGATACTGATTGTACATGGCCGATTGGCCCATTTGCACGAAATCCCAGTAGGCCATAATCATAAAGCCCACAAATCGTAAGCCTGGTCTCCCAATAAACACTCTTACACTCTCGATTTCTGTTTAATCAAAGTCGCTCTTTCAACTTAAGTCTCTAGTACAATATTCTCTTGATTGTAAACTTCGATTAAAAAAGAAATTTTCAGCAAGTTTAAATCTTTCCTAATCCGATGCGAATTTATCGGGATCTTTCTCAATTAAGAAGTAAACCTTCTAACAATGAAGACTTTCCTGATCTCTACGATAACAACTGGAATTTTTCTATCCCAAACAATTCCGAATCTATAGAAAGTCTACGACTATGATTTCTGCAATCTCGAAAGATTTTCAACAATCTCTCTATAAAGTAAGTAGAGTTTCTACACCCCTAAACATATATAAGACTTATCATACATGCTATATATACTATGCAAAGACAACCTGTCAAATACGCAAATTCTATTATACATCCAATATATAAAGACTACGCAGAATTCAGTCTCTTTCAGTTATTCATTTCTACTTATTGCTTTTTTTGACTTAAATGTTAGAGCCTCCTCTGTTAAAATCTCCTCCATTGAATTTTTTTACAGGTTTACTCTTCGAAGACAACCGAGCAAATGTGAAATTGCCGGTTCCCTGTTGGAGGTAGAAGAATGACTTACTATGGAGATACTATTGAGACTTGAGAATCAAATAGGTCTAGTGAGTACATGCTAAATAGATGATGGTGAAAGAAACAAGAAAGTTGAACCGCTTCAAGAACAAGTATGATTGAACCGCTTCAAGAATCCATCTAAGAAATTCTAGTCACAAGGTGAATAACTCAATTAAGAGTCATAATTGCATAATATTTTTAAAAATCAAAGCTTGCTTACACCCATAACCCTTAATTTATAATAACAATTAATGACTTTTTCTTGAAAACTTGTTCAACTTGTCTACTACGTAATGATAACATCTAATAACTTTTCTAGGGAACTCCAACTGCTTATTGTATTGGAAACTAGAGTAGACTCCCACATTTTTATTTATTTATTTATTTTATATATATATTGCCTATATTTAACGTAAAACAACCATGCCTAATGACCCCTAGAATTCTTCATCATTCGCCCCTGGTTGGAAGAGACTTGTCCTCAAGTCAAACTCTTCGTTTTCCCCATCATTAGGTGATAAGTCAGACATGTTGAAAGTTGTTTAACTCCATAATCTTCTAGTAATTCAACCTTATATGCATTTTCTTCGATTGTTTGAAATGGACCATCAGCCCTTGGTTTGAGCTTTCCAAATCGTCTATTTGGAAAATGTTCCTTACAGAGATGGATCCACACCAAATCTCCCTCTTTAAAGCATGCAGGCTTTCGGAATTTATCGGCTTGTTACTTATATTTTTCATTTTGCTGATGTACCTTTTTGTAAACCTCATCATGCAAGTGTTGAATCTGTTTTACCCTTTCTTCAGCATCATTACTGAATGAGTGATTAATTGTAATAGGAACAAGGTCCTATGGACAAAAGTTCTAAATCCCGTAATAAATCGATGGGAGAAAGATGCTAGCCCATGGAAACTCTGAACCTCTTGAAAGGACCTAGGCATGGGTCATTTAACAATAGCTTCCACCTTACTTAAGTCGACAATGAGGCCTTCTTGAGAAATGACATACCCCAAGAAATTGACACTAGTTATAAGAAAGTAGTACTTTCGAAGATTAGCATATAAACGTCATCGAAGCATCGTAAAGGCTTCACGTAAATGCTCCAAATGCTCTTTCATGCTTTTGCTATAAACCAATATATCATGAAAATAGACTACCAGGAACTTGTCGATAAAAGTCTTAAAGATGTGGGTCATAAGATGCATAAAAGTGCTCGGAGCATTAAAAAGTCTGCAAGGCATTACTATCCATTCATAAAGACCATCCCTTGTCTTGAAAGCTGTTTTCCATTCATCTCATGGATGCACCCTAATTTGATGATATCCACTCCTAAGGTCAATCTTGGAGAAGATAGATGAACCATGGAGTTGATAAAGAAGATCATCAAGATGCGGAAATGGAAACCAATATTTGATTGTGATCTTATTTACTGCTCGACTGTCAATACACATTCACCAAGAACCATATTTTTTTGGCACTAAGATAGCGGGAACTGCACATGAGCTTAAGCTTTCTTTAATCAAGCCCTTTTGCAATAGCTCTTCAACTTGCCATTGTAATTCTTCATGCTCTTTGAGACTCATTCGATAGGCTGCCTTATTCAGGATAGATGCATTAGGAACGAGATCTATGTTGTGTTGAATTTTTCTCATAGGTGGAAGTCCTGGAGCGATTTCATCAGGAACAACATCATGGAATTCCTCAAGCAAATGAAATTGATGGAGTATTCTCTTGATTTTTATTTTCCTCCAAGAGTACAAGTGCAAAGGCATCAGTATTGTGGTCCACCAATTGGAGGAATTGAGATTGTGAAAGGAGAAAATTTTCCTCCCTGTTCTGTGACAAAGACTTATTCTGCATCCTGCAAGGCGCCAACGTAATCTTGATACCATCCTTGACAAAGGAATAAGTGTTCTTAAAGCCATCATAAGTCACCTTCCTATCATACAACCAGGGTCTGCCAAGAAGCAAATGACAGGCATCCATAGGAACCACGACACAGAGAATTTCATCCTGATAATGGTGGCCAATCGAAAACTGGACCAAACAGCATTTGTCCACACATATATCATTGCCCCTTTTAAGCCATGAAAGCTGATAAGGTTCTGGATGGTTCTCCTCATTGAGCTGCAACCTGTTAACCATAGTAGTTGAAATGATATTTTCACAATTTCCGCTATCAATGGTAATCGTGCACACCTTCCCGTTTGAAGTACAATGGGTATGAAAGACATTATGGCGAAGCCATTGGTTATCTTGAGCATGATCAGCCTGTAAGAGACATCAAACAACAAGTGCTTCTCCTTGGTCGCCATAGGTAAGTACTTCGTGTTCATCCTTACCTTCTTCATAGGAATCGAAAATTGGTTCGTCTTTGCTTTCCTCTACCAAGGAAATTATATTTCAGTTTGGGCACTCGGAAGCGATATGGCCGAATCCTGGACACTTAAAAGTACTATTTGGAACTAGAAGTTTTAGGAGGATTATTCATCGATTTTTGTGAGAATTTTGTTGAAGTCGTCTTGCTCGTCGAGGCTGGCCTAGAGGTTGAGGCATTGTATTGATTGGAGACTTCCTCATTAACTGCTGATTTACGAGCCCCCCTCTCCCTTAGTTGTTTTTCCACATGACAAGCTAATTTGCTAACATCTCCAAAAGTCCAATAAGGTTGAAATTGGACTATATTCTTGATATCAGATCGAAGACCTCCAAGATATCATGCAATAGTTTGCTCCTCGGGCTCCATGATATCACACTACATTTGATGCTCGAATTCAACCATATACTCCTTCATGGTCATCTCCTCCTGCTTTAAATTGAAGAGCAGATGTAATGAATCTTGCTTGTAACTAGTTGGAAGGAACTTTTTCTTTAGCTCATTTTTCATTTTTTCCTATGTCACGATCTGCCTCTTGCCTTCGCGTTCTCTTCGTCGCTTTAAGTTTTCTCACCAAACAGAGGCATACTTCTTCAATTTGATGGCCACCAACTTGACCCTTTGTTCTTTCGGAATATTCTTGTAGTCAAACACACGTTCAACTGTGCTTGGCCAATCAATGAAGTCTTCAGGATGTAATTGACCTTCAAAGTCGGGGGTATCAACTTTGACACCAAAATCATTGTGATGATGATGTCTCTGGTTACGTCGATAAGAAGCCCTCTCATTAATTGATTTAGATTCTTCTTCATAAAAAGGATAGACATAGACATCCTCCCCTTCGTTGACATTTTCAAAACCATGACGTTGCTCATCACGGTTTCCTGTTTGGAGACATTCAAGCTGCTGTTGGAGTTGTTGCACTTGCCTCCTCAAATCATCCATTTCGACGTCATGAAGATCACGCTCCAGTGGAGCCATGTTGACGTTTGCACCTCGACGACGTCGTCCTGCAATGGCAAGAACCGAAGCTCTGATACCAACCTGATGGCAAAAGAGACGAGAGAAAAGCAACCCAAGCCCCAATAACAAATATGACTGAACCCCTTCAAGAATCCACCTGAGAAATTCTAGTCGCAAGGTGAACAACTCGATTAAGAGTTATAATTGAATAATATTTTAAAAAATCAGAGCTTGTTTACACCCATAACAAGACTCTTAATTTATAATAATAGCTAATGACTTTTTTTAAAAACTTGTTCAACTTGTCTACTATCGATAATACCTAATAATTTTTTTTTAAAGAAATCTAACTGCTTATTATATTGGAAACTAGACTTGCACCTTATTTTCTTTGTTGCCTATATTTAATGTAGTTATACCAGATGACCTCTTGAATTCTTCATCAATAGACAAACGCCATTAACATTCGGCTTTGGGTCTTATTGGCTTGTCCGCTAAAGTTTCCTTAAGGATGTTATAATTATCTCGCCAATCAAGCAAGAGTGTCACGTCATCCTTTGTTTGGCCCTGAATTTTCTTAACCAATATCATATATTTGATTCTTAAAAATAAATTAAAAATAATAGAAAGCAAAAAAAATTTACCTTTTAATAGAATAAACAATTAGATCAAATTGAAATAATCAGAATTAATAAAATTAATTATCAAATATAGACCAGTGAAGAAAAAAATGATCTTAATAAAAAATTAGAATTCAAAAAGATTTTTATAAATGAATATAACCTTTACTCTTGTACTTTTTCTATATTTAGTATCGATTTGTGCTCTAAATGATTTTATAAATTATAGAAAAACTTTTCTACAATATTAATTTTGTTTATTCATGTGCTCATTCTCATATTTTAGAAATAGTGATACATCTTGCCATAGTGGTAGAATAACTTACAGAAATGTCCTTCATTAGAGCCTTTTGATTTCATTTTCGGGTTTTCTCAATTAATTATTTTTTATTTAATGACTAGACTGCACTAATTGGAGGCTAGAGTCAAAGTGATAAGAGATATCATCACTCCCCCGAAGTGACTCCAGTTGGAGGCTACATTCAAAGTGAGAAGAGAAATCATCACTCCCCGAAGTGCGGTGGGATAATATAATTTTGAAGTGGAGACAAATGTCTACTATTTTGCTAAAGCAAAGCAGAGAGATTTTCTTAAAACGATTTTGATAATCTTCTCACGTACCTTGTTCAGTTTCTCCCCTCATGTTGCTCCAATTTCACCCGTTAACTTCGGGGCTATGCTTGTCAGGAATTGTCCTCTCTCTCTCTCTCTCTCTCTCTCTCTCTCTCTCTCCCCCCCCCCCATCAGATTAGGACATTTCTCCCGCCCCAGATATAGATTTCCACTGGAATGTTGGGGTACGTACCTAAACTGTGGGACAACAAAATGAGCTCTTGTCCCCAAAGCACAGAATATGTTTTTCTTTCTATACTAGTTTGAGGAATAGATCACTAACTCTCTTAGGATTCTTTGCCAATTCTGTATCTGGAATATGTTATTGCAACGTAAATTTAATTCGTATGCATAAAACTTCGTTATATAAAATATTAACATTTTTTTGTAAAAGTTTATGTTTTTATTAATTTTCAATTTTAATTAAAAAATATTGTAAGTAATATAAAAATAAGTTAATTTAAATAGAGACAAGTAAACAATTTTGAAAATTAAGAAAGAATTTTTCAATAATTTTGCGGAAATGCATTTGTATTTTTGCTTGGATAAGATCATGGCATAGAATGGACCCACATGGATGACTCTAGAATCTGGTCGAACTTTGAAGCACTTCGGGCTATGAGTTTTGAAGGGACGTGTCTTGGCCTGGAACGTTCACTCACTCTCCTCAAACTTTCAGGATTCCTCGACGTCTCTCTCTCTCGCTTATAAATTCTCTTCCCTCTGGCAGTCTCTGGCATCGGGAAAGCATTCGAAGAAAAACTAGAATAACATCAACTCAACTTTTGATCAATTGCAGACTTCGTGAACTACAAATGGCTTCCAAATTTTTGACTTGCTACGCTACAACACCTTTCTCACTCAACAACTCGCCTGTTTCTCAAAACAGAGCTACTAACAATAAACCCTCTTCTGTTTTCTTCCCTCGTTCATCTTTCAACGCGAAACCCATTTCTGGAAAACAAGTATCTCGTTTGGTGAGAGCACAAGCAAGTGGAGGAGAGAATTCCGTCGACGTCCAGCATGTCGATCCCAACAAACAAGGCAACCAAGCCAACACCGCCGTTGAAGGCCGTCCACGTCGCATGGCTCTCGATGTCTCTCCGTTCGGTAATTCTTCAACTCATGCATTTCTTTTATTATGTCATAATTTTTTAACAGTGTCGTATCTTATATTTAATGTGTGTTGGTGCAACATAGATTTTGCTACACTGTGAATCAGCATAGTCTAGTTGTAAATTAATTAACTTCAAATCTTACGTTGTAATTTGGAATATGAAGCTGGATAATCAAGTGCATCGCGGGTGTTTTAGTAACTTGGAAGATTATTTAACATTATTATTCATTTGTTGTCAGTATTAGTATTACCCTTCTACCGGATTGATTTAAGATTATACTTTTGCAGCCTTTTCTGGTTCGCCTGTCTTTTCTTTTCCTCTTTTTTGCTTTTATTTATCTATTTAATTTGTGTTATTGCTGTCATCTTTAGATTTTACCTTTTTTTTTTCCTCCTCCTTTTATCATCTTTGTCAGTTAAGTAAGATGCTCTGTCCTTTCTGGCCTAACTCCTACTAAGCCAATGCTAGAGTCTTTTCTGCTTTTGACCAGTTAAATGTAATAAGCTCATCCCTGAACTCCCACAAATATACGGAGGAAAAGAGAAAAGCAACAAAGGGTATTGGAATATTTGAGATGCTAATAGAAAGATTTTGTCACCATCTCCATTGAATTTGCCGATGCCTGCTTAATTTTTGTGCCATTCACAAAAGATGCCTTCCTATTCTTCTGGGGGATGATGCTTACATGTTTCATTGGTTATCCGCATTAGACAGAGAATGATATCAACATCAGCACTCAACTTCTTGTTAATATGATGTCACAAACTTGATCTTTTCCATGGTTAAAACGCAAAATTTTAGCAAATCTCCCAATTTTGTGGCGAATGGTAACATGTTTAATTAGAAATCTGAATCATTGATAGAAACATATACGGTTGAAAATTACTTGACAACTAGATTGTTAACATGATGTCATAACCAGGTTTGCTAGATCCATTCTCACCTATGCGAACTATGCGACAAATGTTGGACACCATGGACCGTATCTTCGAGGACACACTGGTATTCCCTAGCAGGACAAGGCACGGAGGAGAGGTGCGTGCACCGTGGGACATCAGAGATGAAGAAAATGAGATCAAGATGCGATTTGACATGCCCGGGCTGTCTAAGGAGGAAGTGAAGATTTTGGTGGAGGATGATGTGCTTGTTATAAAGTGCGAGCATAAGAAGGAAGAAGAAGGTGGTGATGATGGTTGGAGCAGCAGGAGCCTTAGCTCTTATGATACTCGCCTTCGCTTGCCTGATAACTGCGAGAAGGATAAGATCAAAGCTGAGTTGAAAAATGGAGTGCTTTTTATTACTATTCCTAAGACCAAAGTTGAGAGGAAGGTTATTGATGTCCAAATCAATTAACCAGGAGTGTATTATGTTGTTTTCTACGTAAAACCGAGTGCAAGTTTTTGCTTTGTAAAAATTGAGTGATCCTTTGTAATCCTGCTTTGGAAAATGAGAAAAATGTAATATAGTTTTCCAATCATAATGCTATGTGAGTATTTGCAGTGCTTTGAAACGCAGAAAAAACATGGAGAATATGCAGTACTAATATTATGGATGTCAAAATTCAGGTTCAACATGAGAATGCAGAGCAGAATGCGTCCTCCTTAAGTTCTAAAACTTGTCCTAGGAAAGCCTAAATCAGAAAAGTATATGAACGGAAGCATTTTGCTCTGCTCTCGGTTATACATGCTTTCCAGACTGTTTTCATGATTCTCTTCCTTCAGGAATAGCTTCAAGCTTTGGTGTCCAATTTGAAGCATGATCATAAAGAGCTTTCTTCTTCTCGATATCAAATAGCACTTTCTCTGCCGGTATTTCTTTTGACAAGTAGTCCTTCAATTGTTGCTTTGTGATCACCACCTTTATCCTCCTAACACTCTGATCTTGTCTAGAATCGACCATAGAAGACAAGCCTTCAAAGCCAATGCTCTCAAGAGAAGTAGAGGAAGGAAAAAGATAGTAAACTTCTTCCATTTTCAATTCATAGTTTGGATGAAGATGTTGTGCAGCTTCTTTAGAGACACTGATGAATGACCCAGAGAAGCGAAGCAGCACATCTTTTACTAGAATTGGTTTTCTGTACTCTAATATCTTGCCATCTCCCCTAACAATTTGTATCACTTTATTATGCTTCCCAGTAGAGGCTCTTGGAAGAAAGCAGTTTCTCATTTTTTTTTTTAAATAAAGGGGGAGATGAATAGGGAAATTATGAAGTGAGGTGGGTCTATAAGAGAGTAGGAATGCACATATATATTAGTGGAGGAGATAGATTTAACATATGTATCATGCTTTCTGTTAGAAAAAGCAGAATAAAGCAGAAAAACTGAGAAAATAAAGAAAAGCAGACTAAGAGAAAATGACTTGTGTATTTTGTATGTTCAATAGATTGTACAATAACCCTATAAATAGGGTGATTCCATGAGGTTAAACCCTAGAAATATAAAAAGAAAGATTACATAAAATATTTACAAGATTGTAAAGAATAAACTAAATAATTACAATATTGGAATTTTAGAAAGTCAATATTCTAAGACTTCATTAATTTGGAAATCTCCAAAATTTATTCCCAATACTTGCAATATTAATTCCCAAGATATTTCTAAAATCTCTTCAATTTAGGAATTGTCAATATTCTTTACACCCCCCCTCAAACTCAGGATGGGTGTAGAGAAGTCATCTTGAGTTTGCATAATAGATCATCATGACGTCCAGGAAGATGAGTCTTGGTAAAAAAAATCAGCAGGTTGATCGACAGAGCGAAGAAAGAATATTTGAAGATCACCATTAGTTATATGTTGACGAATAAAGTGACAATCAATCTCAATATGTTTAGTTCGTTCATGAAAGACATCATTATGAGCAATCTGAATAGCACTCTGATTATCACAATATAGAGGACTTGAAGAAGAAGTAGGTATACCAAGGTCACAAAGAAGTCTCTGAATCCATAATAACTCTCGTAGTGTCAGCAAGTGCACGATATTCTGCCTCTGTACTAGAGCGAGCTGTAAAAGTTTGTTTCTTACTACGCCAAGAGATTAAAGAATCACCAAGAAAAATACAATAGCGAGTAGTAGACCGTCTATCAGTAGGATCACCAGCCCAATCAAGCATCGAATAGGCACGTAGGCCCGTAACGAGGATGAGGCAAAAAATGAAGTCCATGAAATAAGGTGCCTTTAACATAACGAAGAATCCAAGTAAAAACGGCAAAAATGAGGAGATCGTGGTGCGACCATAAACCGCCCGACAATGTGAACAGATAAGAGATATCGGGACGAGTGGCGTAAGATAAATAAGACAGCTTACTAATTGCCGATATAAGGTAGGATCAGAAAGAAGGTTGCCATCGTAGGGAGAAAGTTTAACATTATGCTCAAGAGGGGTGGAAGCAATTTTATTATCGAAATGCCCGAACGGGAAAGAAGGTCGAGGCATATTTTGCCCGAGACAAATAATAACCGGAAGATGTAGGAGTAACTTCCAGTCCTAAGAAATAACTAAGATGGCCGAGATCCTTCATTTCAAATTTGCCACAAAGAAAATGTTTGAATTCGGAGATTGCGAGCGATGACGCTCCTATGATAATCATATCATCAACATAAAGAAGAAGTAAAACAGACCATGATCGGTTTTCGAATGAAGAGTGCGGAATCATAAGCACTAGGGGGAGAAACCAAAATCACCGACAAGATCTGAAAGTAGAAAAC
This sequence comes from Dillenia turbinata, assembly GCA_037126225.1. Lineage (NCBI taxonomy): Eukaryota > Viridiplantae > Streptophyta > Magnoliopsida > Dilleniales > Dilleniaceae > Dillenia > Dillenia turbinata. Next base: position 9,935,729 of record JBAMMX010000007.1, on the reverse strand, counting down.
CGAGGCACGGGAGCCTGTTTTTAGGCCATATAAAGCACGACGAAGACGACAGACTTTGTTGGCAGGATGTGAATAACCCGGAGGTGGTTTCATATAAACTTCTTCCTTTAGAACTCCATTGAGAAAAGCATTTTTAACATCCATCTGATACAAGGGCCATTGTTTAGGCAAAAGAAGCAAGCAAGCTACGCAGAGGTAAGACGAGCAACGGAGCAAATGTTTCTTCATAATCAATGCCATATTTCTGTGTAAATCCCTTTGCGACCAGCCGAGCCTTGTATCGTTCAATAGTCCCATCTGAGTGAGTTTTGATTTTATAAACCCACTTACATCCGATAAGAGTTTTGTCTCTAGGAAGATCAACTAAATCCCAAGTATGTGTGTTCTCCAAGGCTTGAAGTTCTTCTTGCATAGCTTGCTGCCAAAGAGGATTAGTACTAGCCTCTCGGTAAGATTGAGGCTCATGTAGAGTGGAGATTGTAGAATAACAATGATAATCAAGAAGACGAACAGGGGGTGCTCTTACTCTTGTTGGTCGAGGAGTGGATTCATGAGGCAACTCAGTTTCAGTGGAAGAGGGTGCCAGTCCATCATTTGGGAGAGAATCTGAAGGAGAAGCCGTAAGAGTTGAAGTATCTGTCAATGTATCAGAACTAGAAGGAAATAAATCAGAAGATAGATTAGTAAGTAATGGAGATGTGGTACGAAAAGGAGATAAAGAAGAAAACATGATATTTTCCCAGAAGATGACATGTCGAGAAACTCGAAGACGATTGGAGACAGGATCCCAACATCTATATCCTTTGTGTTCAATGCCATACCCTAGGAAACAACATAATCGTGCTCGAGGTTGTAACTTATTATGCTCATGAGGTTGAAGTAACACAAAGCAAGCACAACCAAAGACTTTGAGAGAATTATATACCGGTTGTGAAGAACCATATAACCGCTCACAAGGAGAGATATTAAAGATTGTTAAAGAATGTATTCTATTAATGACATATATAGTTGTAAGAGCTGCCTCACCCCAAAATTGTGATGGACAAGATGCAGAGAAAAGTAAAGACCGAGTTATATCAAGAATGTGTCGATGTTTTCGTTCTGCTCTACCATTTTGTTGGGAAGTACCTGGACAAGAACGTTGGACAATGGTTCCATGTTTTAAGAAATATAGTAAGAGTAGACTCAAGATATTCAGATGCATTATCAGTGCGTAAGATCTTGATGGTTTGAGAAAATTGAGTTTGAACCATTGATGCAAAGTTTTTGTATATTTGAGGTAATTCTGAGCGGTTTTTCATCAAATAAATCCATGTAAAACGGGAGTAGTCATCAATAAACACAACAAAATATTTTGACCCACCCATAGTTGGTGTAGGAGATGGTCCCCAAATATCAGAGTGAATAAGATCAAAGGGAGCATTAGAAATAGAATCATTTGTATTAAAGGATAAAGCCGGTTGTTTTGCAGTTTGACATGAAATACATTGAAGAGATTCATCGATATGGAACCTAGTGAACCCGAAGAAATTAAAGAACGAAGTTTATTAAGAGATAGATGACCCAGACGAAGATGCCATAAGTGAAAGGATGAAGGAACAGTGGCAGACAAAGAGAGTGAGGAACGACTAATAGGAATGTGAAGAGAAGTAAGCTCGTATAGACGTCCAACCTTACGGCCTGTCCCAAAGATCTTTCCCGTCTGAGGATCCTGCACACGACATCCAATAGAAGTGAATATTATGTCAAATCCAAGTTCACATAATTGACCAACAGAGATAAGATTTAAGGTAAGTGTAGGGACAAAAAATGTATCCGGTAAATCTAAAAAAGAGTTAGAAAGATGACCAATATGAGTGGCTGGCATGGTAGAGCCATCAGCTGTATGAATCATAGATGGTGTACTAGGAGCGGATAAAGAAGTAAAAGAATGAGAATTATGGGTCATATGGTTAGAGCAAGCAGAGTCAAAAAACCAAGAAGAAGTACCTGACACGGTAGAAAGTGCAGTATGTTTGTGATTATCAGAAGAAAGAACTTGTTGTAAAAGGGTTTGAAGATCACCAAGAGATATTATTGGCTGAGAAGAAGAGGTGGTAGTAGCAGAATCCTCAGTGGCAGCAATAGCAGCAGATTGTGAGACATGTCGAGAACCTGTAGCAGAACGATTTTGGGATTGAATGACCTTCTTTGGGCAATTTTCAATAAGATGACCTTTCTCTTTGCAATATCTACATTCAATCATAGGATTAGCAAGACATCGACTAGAAATATGTCCTCGCTTCTTGCAAAACCTACATTCAACAGTGGGACAATTAGGAAGGATATGACCTGACTTCTGACCATTCTGACGAAATTTGGAAATTTTGGTCCTCGGTAGTAGTGGTGGCCAATACAACGTCACTATGTTGAGGTTTGAGTAATCCCGGACGAGTCTCTCTCGATATCAACTCGTAAACTGGGTTTCAATAGTAGGGAGAGGATGTCGATGGAAGGAGAAGCTCTACACGTGCTCAAAATCTGATGTTAGAGCCATAAGAAATTGGACCAGACGTCCTTGGTCTCGATATATTGCATATTTACTTGCGTCAGTTGTGCATTGCCAATGAGGTTCAGAGAGAGCAAGTTGATCCCATATTGACTGTATACGGGCAAGAAAATCATTGATTGGTGACCTCGTTCTTGTCGCAAAGAGTGAAGTTCTGTGAGCAATTGATCCCGATGAGCCGATCTGATGTAGTATAACGACTTGCAAGAAGGTCCCAAACTTCTTTAGCCGTCTCAAAACGACTAAATTGCAGATGAATAGAAAGTGCAGATGTGTTACGAAACCAAGTAAGAATTTGGTGATTTTTGCTATCCCAATCTTCAAGACGGTTGCCAAAATCATCATCCGATTCGTCATCAGATTTTATAGGCAATTTGATATCTCCTGTAACATAACGCCATAGCCTCCTACCCTTAAGAAAACTTCTCATCCCTTGAAACCATGCCTGATAGTTGTATCCATCAAGCATAACTGATATAGGTTGAGAAATATCTAATTTCTCCATAACTCGACAAAAAAGAAAGTGTTTAATTGATAAAATAAAATCAGATCGAACACCTAGTGCTCTGATACCATGTTAGAAAAAGCAGAATAAAGCAGAAAAACTGAGAAAATAAAGAAAAGCAGACTAAGAGAAAATGACTTGTGTATTTTGTATGTTCAATAGATTGTACAATAACCCTATAAATAGGGTGATTCCATGAGGTTAAACCCTAGAAATATAAAAAGAAAGATTACATAGAATATTTACAAGATTGTAAAGAATAAACTAAATAATTACAATATTGGAATTTTAGAAAGTCAATATTCTAAGACTTCATTAATTTGGAAATCTCCAAAATTTATTCCCAATACTTGCAATATTAATTCCCAAGATATTTCTAAAATCTCTTCAATTTAGGAATTGTCAATATTCTTTACACTTTCGTTTAGATTTTTGTGGTTGAGCGTTTGGGCTTGGCCATGAAAAGTATCTTTTTGTATTTGAACCAAGTTATCAAGTTGTTCACATCCGAAAACGCAAAGAAATAAGAGAAAAAATCTAGGGTAAATAAAATGTGCGATAGAGAGAGAGAGAGAGGAGTTGTCAACACGCATGCAAGAGAAGTCGGCCAAATTGGGGGAGTGGCGCAATGATTATTAATTTATCGATTTATTGGTCAATATATAATTTATATATTATAGATTTTAAATATATATATTTAAATAAGCAAAATAATATCATCTTTATTAATCATAACTATTCATAAAATTCATATTAAAAAATAAAAATAAAATAATTAAATCATACCTATAATTAATATTTCTAAAATATAGAGAAACTATGTATAGGTTAAGTGTAATTGTATTAATTTATTTAATAAGTGATAAATTAAAAATAAAAAATTTTAAAATTATGACTTACAAAAATAAAAGAAAATTTTTTAATAAAATAAGCGTATGTATTATATTTTTGATATAATATAGGTTGAAAGAAAAATTTTTGAAACTTAATGTTATCTAGCTCAATTGTTGAATGAAATATCAAAATATTTGTATTTCATATTGAATAGATATAAATAGATTATAAAGAAAGCACGGAGAGGGATTTTTATCTTGGAAATAAAGAGAATAAGGAAATAGGGGTGTATAAATGAAGAGAAAAGAAAAATAAAAAATATGCTTTTGCAATAATGTTATTTATAATTGAATTATATTAATTTGTGATTGGAGTAGTTTGAATAATTTATTAATTTTATCAATTTTAATTAATTTTAATTTTAAATTAAATTAATTTAATAATTAAAATTGAATCGGGTTATACCAGTTGAATCGGTACGTTTGATCCGGTTTAAAAAATGCTGCTTGGCGTCGGTCATCTGCTCTCTGGAAGCCTAATTTTGTCTGCGTAGCACATGTAAACTGCCACTGTATGAACTTCGTACCATGTATGTGGCCCAATGTTACTGGCCAGGCGCTCCATGGTGGGTCCACTAGGTCCAAGCCATATGATGAGCGTGGACCCATTTAGTGTTCAGTCAAAAGATTGTTATCTTTCTTTTTAATCAGTCACTAGGATGGCTTTGGACAGAATTACCTCATCCGTTGCCTTGGGTGACAAGGCAGCATGAGCAACGGTTCAGGGTTTACAAAGGTCTAATCCAACTATTTTTTTGATTTTTAAAAACCGAGTCAAAAAAATGGTCAGTTCCAAAATGACTTTTAATGTGAAAAATTACTCATTCGTTGCCTTCGGTGATAAGGAAGCGTAAGCAACGGCTAAGGGTTTACCAAGGTCTAATCTAACTATTTTTGTGTTTTTTAAAAACTAGTCAAAAAATGGTCAGTTCCAAAAAGACTTTTAATCAGAAAAATTATTATGCTTCTCTCTCTTCTTTCACAATGAATAAGTCAACTTTTTCTTTAGGCCTTGATATTTACTTTGAAATCCTCAATTTCACCTTTTACCACGAAATTCTTGGTCCGTCGCTTTTGGTTTGTGGGGGCATATTAAAGTTAGAGTAGTTTAGGTTTGCTTTTGCTTTCTTTTGTATCTACCCCCCCCCCCAAAAAAAAAAAAAAAAGGTTAGACAAAACACAGAAAAGATCGCAGGTGGAAATAGATTGTTAAACTAAAAACATCATTCTATTTTGCTTGTGAATGAAAAAATTCGTTAAAATGCAATTACAAAGAACAGGGAACAAAAAAATCCTTGTGAAAGGAGGGAGAGAAAAATCCCAAAAAATAAAAAGAAGGAGAATAGCAAAACATTTTCAAAATCTTCGATAAAAAAATTCAAGGAATTAAAAAATAAAAAGTTACAAAAAAGAAAATTGAAAACAGGAGTCAAAAAGAAAAAGGAAAAAGTAGGGTGAAAGATAATAATCCTATAAAGAATTTTTCTTTTTATTGATGTGAAAAATTAATTAAAAAATTATTTGCACAGATTATCGGCGATTAATTCATTTGATTCAGAAACTATTGGTCAATATTGCAACACTTAAAAATTGGTCCAGATAGGTTAATAGCCTAATTAGGTTTGTATAATTTGCAACCGCATAAATTTATGTAAACATAATGCCAAAACTTTTATACATAATGGTATTATACTATATCATATAATTTAAAAAAACTGAAAATGAGTATTGATGGGATGACTGTCCCATAATCTCATTCGATGGGTCAACCCTAAGAAGGTCCATACAGGAGGCCCATAAAGGACGATTACCGGTCGAGGTTTGAATATAACCATCAGTTGAAGGGTTTCAGTTAACCGGATCAATCTACTGAATGGCCTCAGTCGTCCGGACCTCCCGGATCATAAGGTCTCAGTCGTTCGGATCTACCGAATGATACTCACAGAGCGAATGCAGTCGCCCCGATCAGGCAAACAAATAGTAGCATATCAATCGGACGAGTCCCGATTGACCCTTTATCGGTCGAGCGACCAAACGACAGGCAGCACCCCTAACGATCCAAAGGAATGTTAGAATTTCCTTATGTTCGGTCTTCTACTTCATAACGGCAATTCCAAAATCTTTTAAAAAAGAAACATCCATCCTGAAAATGGAAGCTCACCCGATAAATGAGAATCGTAATCAATTAGTGATATTGACCTCCAGAATTCCCGAATCGGTTCGATATGGAAGGTAGGATTGGAATTCCCTAGCGGCACACGTCTCTCAGAGGTATAAGTAATTCAAAAACCCTCAGAATCAGGTATGCTCTCTAGGCCTAACACTCTGGATACATTGATCACTGGGAACAATCTTTCCTCAACTTTCAGTCTGTTTCTTTTAATCGAAAATCACTCTTTATTGATTTGAGCGTCGGAGTCTTCCCGCCATAACACTCTCCGGTGGTTTTTACAGGTGTATCCACCTAGTGACGGTTACTGTTCGAGTCAAGAAGGAGATGGTATCTATGGAGTCATAACCCACCTCCAACAGATTGGCGCAGTCTGTGGGAAACAGACTAGAGTAGTTTCTGTTGTTGTTTCAACAATCATGCCTCTGAGAATTGGAGCGTCCGCAAAAGTCGTCCCTCTTGCTGAAGGGCGAACTGCCACACTTTTCGAAATCGCTCCTCTTACGGCGTCTGATCATGCTGCCCATGATCAAGCAGCTCCCATGGGACCACCTCGTCAACAGCATACCTTACAGCCCGCAATCCCCGTCCAATCCGTTGTCGACCCTATTCCAGAGCGAGTCAATCGCCCCCAGATGGAGAGACTGGAGTCCAAACTCCAGGATATGAGTAAACAATTGGAGGACCTTATCCGCGCCCTCAGGCCCGAAGTCCAATCCTCTGTTCGAGAATCTAGACGCCCTCAGCGACGACCATCACCCCTGTGTGATGAAGCATCTGAAAACTCCAGACTAGTTCTTGACGATCTTCAAAAGCAGGTCAAGCAACTGGTAGCCGAGGAACTAAAACGTGTCAACCCTCAGGGAGACCAAATTCCTTCTTATACTAACGTTTCACCATTTGACCTTAAGATCTCTTCAGAACCTATGCCTCGCAACGTGCTCCTACCCCCCATGGAGAGATACAGTGGGAACACAGACCCCCGTGACCATGTAGCCCATTTCGTAACCGTGATGATTTCCAGAGACATGTCTGAAGCGGCCATTTGCAAGCACATTCCCACCACCCTCTCGGGAAACGCGTTTGCATGGTTCAATTCTCTCCCATAATTGAGTATAAAGACTTTCTCTCAACGACGCAAGTAATTCGAGTCACAATTCGTAATAAGTAGGAGAGTCAAGAGGAAATCCACAACCTTATTATTGCTGCACCAGAAGAAAGAGGAATCCCTAAGGGATTTCCTGGAAAGGTTCAAGGCGAAGATGATGAGGGTCCCTTCTTTGAATCATTTGATTGCACTGGCCGCGTTATTAACAGGCCTACGACCTTCCGGTATGAAGGTGTCAATTACAAAGAAACCCCTTGCTACCGTCCAAGAGTTTTATGCCTGTGCTGAAAAGTATATTGCCGCCGAGGATGCTGAAACGCCCAATGACAGGAAAGACCATTATGTTCGAAAAGAACGGAAGGTCTCAGTCGTCCAGCTCCTATCGTTCGTACGCGTCGTTAATAAAGGATGTAATTTCCCGGACGGGTGGACGCAACCCACAACTTAAGAATTTCCTATTGTTCGGAGGGTCTCAATCGCGCAGCTCCTATCGTTCGTACTCGTCGTCAATAAGGGATGTAACTCCTCGGACGAGTAGATGCGACCCACAACTTAAGAATTTTCTATTGTTCGGAGGGTCTCAGTCGCTCAGCTCTTATCATTCATACGCGTCGTCAATAAGAGATGTAACTTTCCGGACGGGTGGACGCGACCCACAACTTAAGAATTTCCTATTGTTCGGAGGGTCTCAGTCGCCCAACTTCTATCGTTCGTACACGTTGTCAATAAGGGATGTAACTCCCCGGACGGGTGGATGCAACTCATAACTTAAGAATTTCATATCGATCGGAGGTTTTCAGTCACCTAGCCTCTATCATTCAAACACAATAAGGAGTGGAACTTCCCGAATAGGCGAACGCGGTTATTCTACCAAAAAAGTTTCTTGACGGGAGATTTAAGTCCCCTTAAGTCCACCAAGACATTACGATTGGGGTTACAGTTTAAAATGATGAAAAACAAGAATTTCTCATTGAGCAGACAAAAACTACTGGGTACAGAGTCTCAGAAAGAATTATACAACTGGGTTCTGAGTATTTGCCTCTTCTTCAACCGGGGGTAAAACATCACTTAGACCCATACACCGGATTATCTCTTCAGTACACTTTAACCTCTCGGTCAGTTTATGTTGAGCGTCTCTAAAGATGGTTATATCCTTGACACGAGACTCCTCAAACTCAACTATCCTACGTTCCATCGTTTGAAGAGACTCCTCCCGAAGTTGGGCGAGCTTCTCGATTTAACAAAAACGCATCTCGCGTACCGAGGCTTCCAATTTCAACCGTTCACATTCCCCGTGACACTAGGTCAACTTTGACTGAAGTTGCCTCCGATGTGCTCTCAATCACAACGGCCTTTTTCTCCCAAGTGGAAATCTTCTCCCGTGATTGGACTGGATGGGTTAACTCAGACAGACGCCCCTGCAAGTGATGTATCGTTCTCTCAATCACCACGACCTTTTTCTCCCAAGTGGAAATCTTCTCCCGTGATTGGACTAGATGGGTTAACTCAAACAGACGCCCCTGCAAGTGATGTATCATTTGTTTCCCTAACCGTTCCTAAAATTCGACAAGGACCATGGTCTGAAAGAAAAGAAGGAAGTCGTAAAGACAGGAAGGAGAAAGAACCTGACAAGTGCTGAGAAGACAGTACCATCAAACTTAAGGACTTGAGAGCCCCGCTGACTTGCTCATAAGACATCCTATGGAAGTCGAGCTCACAACGATGGAAGTCGAACCGGTTGGCAATGTGGTCCACCTCCGCCAGGTCTATGTAACTATATTGCATATCCCCAGCACAGACGACAACGGTTCCATGTTCCTTTGAGCCCTTCCTACCATCGAAGGATCAGACAAGAATGACAGGCGAAGACGCCGCTCCTTCAAAAATCTTGCGTTTCCCCTTACGCACAGGCCAAACCAGAACAGCAGAGTAGGACCCCGCCATCTTATCCCCCACAGCCCTGGGAACATTCTTTCCTATTGTGGTGCCAGACGAAGGATCACCTCTTGATTCTTCCAGTGTGTCTACATCAATGCTCGGTTCATCCGACCGAATGTTTTCGTCTAAGACAACAGTCTCCCTTGGCACGCTTCTTGTTGGAGCAGCAGGGTCAGGCAGTACCATTAACACAAACGAAGAAGAAGAAATTACCCTCCTCATCACTAAAGAAGATAACGACTTTGGAAGGGCCTCAGACACCCCCACAGAAGATCCTTAAAGGGCCTTAGATGCCCCAATGCCCTCCTGAAGGAACCTCTTCACACCTGACCAAACCAGCTTATTAACCGTGACATTCTCTAACACAACGTCATCAGGAGAATCCAAGGAGTCGATCAATTCGACTTTCACCCTCTTCAGCAAAAGGGGTCTATCAATTTTCCTCTTTTCCCCGATCAGCAAACCAGCCAGGGACAGCATTTGGTCATCGAGTAAGGACTTGACTCATACGTTTCGACTGGTAGATTTGCAATAGCCACCAATTGACCGAATGAAGCGACCATGTCTCGAAATAGACGAGGGCTTCAGCCCCACTGAAGGCACCTCGTCGACTTGGGTATCGGGGGCAAACAGTCCCTATTCAAGAATTCTATATAAAAGAATTTCTACATCCAGTTCTTATCGATGGACTCCTTATAGTAGAATCTCCAGCCAGATACAGGACGAGTCTGCAATTTGTACCAACCCTTAGTCGAACTACTGTTGTCACACCTCATCAAAATGAAGAGATATGATAGAATGTCAAAATCGAAGCGAAGAGGACAAAATCCTAATAGAGAAGCCACTGCAACCACCAAACGCCAAACACTTGGGATCAAAAGAGTCGGGAATATGTTCCAACGACCCAACACCTCTACAAAAGAGCCCGTGTATGGGATTTTCAGCCCATACCTAACTGATTGCAGGTATATCGAAACACAACCCTCTGGCACTGTATCAGCTCTATCGGTTTCCGTGGCAGACACTAAAACATAGTTATCCCCTACCAGCATCTCAGTTTGTGCCTCTTGGAGTTCCTCCCGAGACATAACACTCATGATGTCACTAATGCCTGGAAAAGTCTGAGAAACGGGTGTATTTGCCATTGTTTTTGAAAATGGTGTCGTTGGTGGATCTTAAAAGGAGGAAATCAGAAAAGAGAAAAGAGAAAAGGCCAAAGCACGGTACTCTCTAAAGAACGCTAACCCTTATGAAGAATATAGAAGATGATTCGCGAAAGTCGAAACAATGGTAATCGTATTTAAAAGTCCCGTTATAACTCATGACATCTCCTTGGAAAGAGAGCCATAAGTTAGGGGCAAATGATGGGACGGTTGTCCCAGAATCCCATCCGATGGGTCAGCCCTAAGAAGGCAAACCAGGAGACCCATGAAGGACGATTACCGGTCGAGGTTTGAATATAACTATCAGCCGAAGGGTCTCAGCTACCCAGATCAATCTACTGAAGGGTCTCAGTCGTCCGGACCTCCCGGACGATAAGGTCTCAGTCGTTTGGGTCCACTGAACGATACTCACAGAGCGAAGGCAGTCACCTCGATCGGGCAAACAAATAGCAGCATATCAATCGGACGAGTCCCGATTGACCATTTATTGATCGAGCGACCAAACGACAGGCAGCACCCCTAACGATTCCAAAGAAATGTTAGAATTTTCTTATTTTCGGTCTCCTTTTTCATAACGGCAATTCCAGAATTTTTCAAAAAATGAAAGCATTCCTCCCAAAGATGGAAACTCACCCAATAAATGAGGATCATAATTAATTTGTAATATTGACATTCGGGATTTTCAGATCGGTTCGATATGGAAGGTATGGTTGAAATCCCCTAGTGGCGCACGTTTCTCAGAGGTATAAATAATTCAAAAATCCTCAGAATCAGATATACTCTCAAGACCTAACACTCTGGGCACGCTGATCATTGGGAATAATCTTCTCTCAACTCTTGGTCTGTTTCTTTCAATTAAAAACTGCTATTTACTGACTTGAGCGTCGGAGTCTTCTCGCTGAAGCATCCTCTGGCGGTTTTTGCAAGTGTATCCACCCATTGACGGCTACTGTTCGAGTCAAGAAGGAGCTGGTATCTGTAGAGTCATAACCCATCACCAACAAGTATATATATATTTTCTATTTCTATAATATAATTTGAGGGTGAGTTTTAGTGTAACAGTGGAGTTGTTCCTATGATGACTTCGAGACCACGGATTCGAGGTATAAAAATAATCTCTTTGCAAAATACAAGTGGAAGGTTGCGTACGTATACACTCACCCTCTCCTTATCTTACACTAAATCGGAGAGTATTTTGTATATCAGATGATTCCTATAATATAATTTGAATTTTTCCTATTTTTAAAGGGACGCGTAGGGACAACTTGTTCGTGTGAATAGAATTTTACAGATCACATGTAGCGTAGGTATTCTTTGATTCACAAGTAGAGTAGAAAGTGATATCATGAAATTACCATCCAACTTTGCTGTGGCATCAGGGAAGGAGTGTTATTGACCTAACACGCAGAGCTTCACTTTTGATAAAATTCTGGATGTTATGTTAAGCCCACAAAGCTTGGAAACGTCTCATCTTATTTCAAACCCCATTAAGATGTTATCTACCATGTGTCCGAAAATTGACTGATGTGTTACAAAAATGAAGCAACTGGGCAGGGCAGTCCTGATCCAGCATAGGTGAGACCCCACCTCTACATGTGTTTTGTCTCCTTTGATTTTGAACCTCCACCAAGGGACGTTTCAAACAGGTTCAACGAATCCCATTCAATGTCTTCACATTTTAATTGCTTCAAGGTTTACTCTTTATGACTTTTCGTTTTCGAGCACTTCCTTTGCTTTTTGGCCTCAGTCTACACGAAATTTGTTAGTGTTAAAGCGCATGAAAAAAAGGCATAACTTCATATTTTTCCTATGAAATCTTGTTTGCATTTACAATATTTTCCTCATGCAATGTATTTACTCCAAGTGTTGATAAGCATGGACGCCAGCCCTGTATGTGCCAACCTTTTCATGGTAACATGAACTTACCTAAAAATCTAATGATCTTTTCTTTCTAATGTAAAACTCATGGCTCACAATTGATATTATACAGGATTATTTGTGGTGACTCATTTGCCAACGAGGTATAGTTCAAGTGATATCATCCTTTTTTCCGTAGAGATCTTGAATTAAAGTCTCCCCAATATATCAAAAAGAGACTCGTTTATTATTAATAAGTTGGTCGCATAATTTACTTGTCTACAATTTGTTGATTAACATTTTCACACACTAAGGAATAACCACGTTACCTAGCAAACTCTAAAGTAGAATTTCTTATACGTCTTCTCGGGTGATGAGGTAAAAATTAGGATCTAACATTGCTTCAAGCTTAAAAATTTTTGCTTCAATCATGATATCAATGCCTTAGTTTATCATCACGGCTACAACTAGCTCTAGACCTCTTCAAGGGCATTTATCAACCTTGAGACCGGCGGTTTTAGGCCTAGAGGAAGGTGAACTGGGACTGAAAACATGAAAAAAAAAAAAAAAAGGTTTGGTCTTTGTCTCGACTCCTACCGTTTTATGTTAGTATGGTTTAAACTAGAGAAGGGGGTTTCTATTTTCTTCTTCAATGATCTCTCCCTTGATTCGAAGAAGAGACTTTATTTCTCTCTTAGAAAATTCGAATGAGGGATTATTGACTAAAATCAAACAACTAGAGAGAGAGAAAAGTTGAAGAGTACCGATGGACATTTATAATCAAAGAAGATGAGAGATCACAAATGATCGATGGACATTGATCATCGGTTTCAAGAAGACGAAGAAAACCATCTCTAAAGAAGGATCTTATTTAATATTAAGATCCAATATCTCATATTGACGATGCAAAATATTGGTTGCACTTGAAGTTGAAAATAAGACTAGAGATCATCAATGGAAATTGATTGTTGAAAAAGAAGAACATCGATCATCAATGGACATCATTCAGCATTGAAGCCTTCAACTAAATAAGTGTGCAACCGAGACATAGAGAGGGAAAGAGAAAGAGAGAGGAATGAAGAATATTGAAAGACCAACACTTGGTTGTTACACTGACCAACACTAATACTTCTTCTTAAGTAATTTTTAGATTCGAGATTTATGTATACAAAATCAGACGTCAGAGAACTTTGTTATTTAAGGGTTCAAATCAAATCGAACTAAATTTAGTCTAATCCATTATAATTATCGAATACAATTGATATATTAAAAAGAAGAAGAATATAAAAGACCTTCAATTTGAAGGGCTTTGCAACTCCTCAAAGTGAGGGGGAATAAAGAGAAGAAGATGTACCAAGAAAAAAGTAATCAAATGAACTGTCAGCCTGTCTCTTGAACTAATGGTTCCTTTATGGTTCCCATTTGGCTATAATTACAATTCTTCAGAATATGAAACTGTCTCTTGGACTAGTGGTTCCTTTATGGTTCCAATTTAGTGATAATTACAATTCTTCAAAACCCATTTATAATCATTGAATTAGACCATTAAAATTAGGTCGTCTCAACTTGATTTTGGCCTAAACCACCCTACTATTCAAGTGTATGACTATCTTAATCATTCAGAGTACTCCACGCCTAAAGTGCACTTTGTTAAAATTTTTAAGGAATATGTGCATTCCATATAACTAAATAGTTTTAAATGAAGATTGACAAACAAAAAGAATAAAAAAGTACATATTGAAAATTATCCGGATTTCAAGTTGTACTTTAACCCTTCTTGTATATGAGAGCCCATTCAACTTGTTTTTTTCTTTTTTTTTCTTATCTAATTCTATAGATATTTAAAATTTTAATTAATTAAACAATAAAATTTAATTAAAGGATTTACTTTCTTGATATTTATTTTTTTATTTTTAAAATTTAAATTTAAGATTTTAATTAAGTAAGTCGATTAAATATATAGATCCTTGCTCCCATCCAAACCTGTTTAAGTACATTATCAAGTGGACAAACCGTTGTGCCCACTGTGCAGGACTCTGGTCGCAGACACACACGGTCCCCCTCGGACACCTAAGACACCGCGGGTACACCATGGCTTTTACCTTCAATGGGCCTTCTTGGATGTCTGTCTACAGGGGCCCAAAACACTCGAGAAGGAAGTTTCGTTAACAACAATAGATGAGCCCAAATTTCAGAACCCCAGGCAAACATAGTCATGTACTTGGATTGCACCACTGTATTCCTCATCTTATGATTTTTCTATGTTATTTCATTGGATTAGTACTTTGGGTACAAGAAATTGTACTTATGACCTGTCCAGGAGGAAAAAAATTGTAACAGAGCCAAAATTCAATAGGATCCCAATAATATTTGCTCAAACCGAGCCCTCCAATTTGTTTTATTGGAGAGGGAGAGTGGGGAGGGGGGGAGAGAGACAGAGAGACAGAGACAGAGAGATAGAATCATTTTGATGGAGAAATATGTAAGTAAGTACTCATTCAAACCCCTTCATCAGCGATCTCTAGAATTGCCAAATGAAATTAAAGGGAACGTGTTCGATTGAATTGCATTTGTTTGTTGGGGGGGGGGGGAGACAGAGATAGAGAGAGAGAGAGAGAGAGAGAGAGAGAAGGAGAAGACAATAAGAACATCCTATTATTCAGTTTAGAGCGTTAAAGTATCTTTCTCTGGCCTTTCCACATGGTGTATCAAATGCTCACATCAATGTACAGCACATTCGTCAAGTAAATTTATTCATCATTAATGCATAGACTAGATGACACCTCTTCAATTTTTTAATACAGAAATAAAGAATAAAAATGCATAAAAATCAGAAATGTTATAACATGTATCAAAAATAAATCAGATTATTTTAGTCTGTTGTTTTATGCTCACGTTTTTCAATTTTTTTTGGCATTTTTTTTAATTTAATTTAATTTTTTTTTTATTTTCTTATCTTTTATACTATATAGTTTATTAAATTAAATATAAATTAATGAAACTTTAATTACGGATGGGGAATCCGTGTTCACATACTTTTTCTTGGATCCTACTTTTCAACGCTCAAAACAGTAATCATTCTTTCTCGTTGTGGGTATCAATTTGGAGGAATCTGAGGAACTGTCAAGAAAACACTCTTGAGTTGAGGAGAAAAAAATAAAAACAAAAACTTGAAGAAAGAAAAGAAGACGAAGTCATAATCACCTGCTAGAAAGACCCCCCAATAGGATTCGACGTTGATTGATTCTAGAAATACTCTCTCTCTCTCTCTCTCTCCTCCAACGTCTTTCTTTCTCTCTCGTAATATAGAGTACCTTGGTTTTTCATTTGGAGACTCACGATAGGAAAATGTCTCAAGAGAGGAAGTTTCAGATGATGGGTGGGAACAATGCGGGCCAATTTGGTGACACAACTTTTACCAAGTTATTTGTTGGGGGATTGGCTTGGGAAACTCAAACAGATACCATGAAAAGTTATTTTGATCAATTTGGAGAGATTTTAGAAGCTATTGTTATCACTGAGAAAAGCACCGGAAGATCCAAAGGCTATGGCTTTGTAAGCGAAACCCTCCTTTTATATATCATTTCCATACACAAGTTTTAATTTCTTCCCCCCCCCCCTTTCCTTGTACTAAATAGGTCTGTTCTTTTTGCAGGTGACGTTTAAGGAACCAGATTCAGCAAAAAGGGCATGTCAAAATCCTTCACCTGTAATTGATGGTAGAAGAGCCAATTGTAACCTTGCATATCTTGGTGCACAAAAGAACCGTCCTCATGCCTCTCATCTAGGTCTGGTCTCTTAAAATTTCTTGTGTGTGAAGTTTTTGGCTATTAGGGTATGAAGAATAAAGGATTTAAGTGGTGCCCATCTCATCAATATTCTTATTTATCTCCAAAGTCCAAATTAACAAGTTTGGATTTTGTTTGGGTAGAACCAAGACATATAATTTTGATCAAACCTATTGCAAAAATCGGCAGAATATAGACTTAACCCGTTTTTCAAGCAAAATATGAAACCCTTTGTCGGAAAAATACAGAAGAATATATTTTTAAAAGGAAAAAAAAAAAAAGAAAAGAAAAGAAACTACCAGTAAACAATATGCATACATTTAAATTTTATCAAAAGTTAAAGAATTGTTATAAAAACATTTCTTTTTTGGGTGTAACTAGGATTAAGGAGGTACCATAGCATGAATCTAAGTCCACCCAAACTCCACTCAACACCAACTTCTAACCCAAGCCCACCAAGAAGTCAGGTTTGATTGGGTTGGACAGGCTCAATCCAATAGTTGCACCCCTAGTACACACCACCATAAAAGAAGGGAATTTTTTTTTTTTTATTTTTTAATAAATGCTCATCGGTATCAAAATCCATGAGAATAGTGATTGTTTGATTATCTTCTAACAACTACTCTAATTGTCACTGATTATTTACCATTGTATCTCATGAGAAATATTGATCATTTAATGACAGACCTAATAACTAGGAACTCTATATGCAACGGCACCCCAGGGGGATTCTACAAAATTCTCATAAAAGAAAGAACTTTAGTCTGCTCAAATTCAAAAGGACAAGAGGTTGTGCAGTCATTCTCATACTGTCCTTTGCCATACCTTGCAGGTAATGAGAGGCCGAAACCAAGATCAGGATCTATAGCTCTTCCAAGTAACAACACATCATCAGCAAGAAAGCACGGCACCCCAGTCCAATGTGCATTTCCTAGTTCCTCGTAAGCATGCATATACATTCTGTTTCTTCCATTTCTCAGACTTCAATTATTAACCATCTTCTAAACTAGGTACTCCGGATATCTACATGACTCGTACAAAATGGTCAGTCTTCTTTCCGTCTTCCATTTCCTATATTTCCAAGTATAAACCTTTCGCTCCCTGACGAACAAGTAGTTCTGATGCAGAACTATGTGAGCGTATATAATGTGCAACAATCATTGTTCTACGCCACAGCAGCGACAGGGTCTCCTAGAGTTCATTCGAGTTACTATCCGGTTTACATACATTATGATCAGAGTAACCAAATGCATGACTATGGAACTTGTCACCCACAAACAATTCAATACTCTTATATTCCTCACTACTATCGCCCTCTCAGTGTAAATTCATCGATACCTGTCTTCGCTTTCCCAGCATTTGCTGCCTCAGGTGTGCTTCCAAAGTTCTAGCTAAGGCTTCTATGTAAAATAGCTTAAGATTGTTCTGTGTCTGGTGTTTGACAGTTTCTCGTGCAATGCAACAGGTGTGGCTATGGTAGCTAGGGCCGAGTCAGAACCAAAATCATCAACCTAACAAAGGGAGGATTTGGAAGAATGAAAGAAGATACTTGGAACAGACAAAGTAGGGTTATAGAGCTTGTTCATTAACAACTCAGACGACTAGTTTATTATATTTAATGTTATTTTATTTTTCTCTTAATATACTGTCACATGTCAAAAGCAAGTCACCATGTAGATTTCTAATTCTTAGTATTTTTTATTTTTTTTAGTATAAGCTACTGGTATTTAATAACCTCAGACCGATAAAATCAAATTCATGCTGTGTTAGGCTCTTAAAAGACAAATCTCTCCCGATATCTGTTGTTTTCATTCACAAGACTTGGAATCTAAGACCTTATTTTAGAGATATCGATCTCCAACCACTATGCCACTAAGCGTTGGTAAAATTTTTCAATTGTTTCACCATTTTATTGATCAAGATATATTACAAATATCCAATTATGGTGGCAACTAAACATTAGGGTTGCTCATTGCAGGACTCAACCCAACACCTTCCCTCCAATGGAAAGTTTATCCTCCTCCCCCCGTCCTAAACCTAGGAAGTTGGTTTTTATGTCTACCCTACATCTATACTTCGGTTTATAGGAGTCCACTGGGAGGAGAGGGCGAAGCATGGTTGACATAGTCCCAAACCTTGGTTTACAAACCCTAGCCTAAGTAACACTCAAATCTATCTACTCACTTTTAACAGCGATATGGTAAAACCACAAGGACTAAAGTGTGCAGAGATAAATTTGTCGAGCACGTGTAATCAACTCATAAAAGCAACAAGTTCACCAAGTAAACCCACGTTTAAGTTACAGAACTTCTTCGCATAATATCTATGATTGATGCATCTTACACCAGAAAAGCTAAAATTTGGATGGGTGGCGACTAATATCTATGATGTGATACTTTTGGGCCCTTTTGTTGCTAGTGTCCTAATCAACGATCACGAAGGTATGCTTATTAAAGCCCACAATGCTGCTAAAGCTTTACTTTTCAGGGTTGATAACCTCTTAAAATCGGATTATGGTTACATCTTTTTCTTGATCTTCTGTCCCCCTTTTGCTTTAAAATCATCCTCCTTTTGCAATACATAGATTTCCAACGTTGAAGTTATGCCACAACCTGCAGGTCATTGCGTCCCCTCCCTACCACACAGGAGGGTCGGTCAGACTTTTAACATTGAGGATGGGAAGGTAAGACCTCCCACATCGTGAATCCAAAGGATAGAATCGGCATTAAACCCATCGGAGTCCTAAATTATGTCCTGGATGGTGATGGGACCAAAGGAAGAATCTGACGAGAGAGAGAGAGAGAGTTTGGAGTGAGTTGTGCGTGCGTGTGTGAGAGGAATACTAATTGGGCTTCAATGGTCATGGAAAGACAGTTTCAAGACTGCGACTCCTGTTATGGCATCCGGGTCGATGGAAAACTGCTAGAAAAATGCCATTAACATTTTTTCTCAACTCACCACAAGTGGTTGGACACATCCATCTAGACACGCCAAACTTATTATGCTTGAAACAACCTGTTTCACGAATATAGCCGTCTCAGAGTTCTATTCCAAAGACAACTAGGAAACAAAAAGCCCACCATGTGAAAGAACAAATCAATATATAAAAACCAGCAGACATTTGAATAAAGACCACCAAAACAATTAAACAAGAAATAGATTTTTTTTTTTAAAAAAAAAAAAAGTACTTCGGAAAATCCCAGGAAGATTAAAATAAAACATCAGATGAGTTTTTTTCTCATTTGGGACAGTCCCCCCTACATAATTTTCCATCATAATTTGCCAACATATAAAATAAAACCAACGAAGGCCTCGAAATTCCATCCCAGCTCAGCAAATTAAAAGGAGCAATCCATGAATGAAACCCCCTACGATAAAGTATCAAAGATACCAACCAGTCTAATATAAGGAGCAAAACTATAAATACTAATTTCACAAGTTACCATAATATTTCTGTATGTATGTATATAAAGGGGAGATTAACTTTTTTTCTCAGCAGTAACTTTTGTCCCTGAGATGGGGAAAATTTGGTTCAACGAATGACGGGGCGAGGAGCACGGGGCCGGACAGGAGTCTTTGATGGGCTCACCCTGTACATTGAGCTTAAATGAGCAGATCATTCACTAAAATCGAAAAGATCGGATGGGCTTGTTTCGAAACAACTAAAATGAATAGAATTAGTGGAAAGCCAACCTTATGGGCAGTGATCCCAAAACAGCACCACTACAGTTCAGAGCTGCAATTGCACTCTCAGCCTGCGGGAAAACAAAATACAGTTATAAATGACTTAGTTCACATCTACTCCTCAGCAACTACCAAGGTCCTTAATGGGCTTTACTGAATTCAAGCATCAAAATGCTTTGCCTTGTGTCTCTTGTTCCAGAACTTTTAATGCTCCTTGTTATATTAAAAAAAATGTCCATATAACCATGCAAGGAAATTTGAAACCACAGCTCCAGCCCAAGAAAAAACTTTCATATCTATATCCTACAACATGACCCAGACAAATATATCTGAGGCCTGTGTTTAACCAAGAAAGGTCAAGCAAATAGGATTAAACACAGTATGATCATGGCAATAGTATTGAAAATTACAAAAAATGAGCCTGAGCAACGCAGAAACCAATTGATCATGCCAATTTTAGGTCATAATGGGGGCATTTCTAGTTTTATTAGAAACGATTTTATTCTGAATGCTACTTTCATGTGTATCGTTGAACACATGCTCTGCAACAAATCCATGTACAATAGTGGTTTTGCATTCAAATTTTAGTATACATATAAAAATGATATCATTTCAATTCCAAATATAAAGTACCTGTACTACATGCAATATAAGCCCAGAATCTCCAAAGATGTAGCCATTTCATGAAGTAGAATCTCATATATAAGGTAGATTAGTTTAACCCCCCCCCCCAAAAAAAAAGTCTGCAAATTTTCTAAAACCAAGAAGATCCACTAGTTCTCATATGGATATGAAAATCATAAGTTGTTACAAAAACAATTTGAAATCAGCTGTAAAAGACAAAGCACGCATACAACATGGTTGAAGATTTTCATAGCCACAGTCATATAATGGAAATGGGATGGTTAACTATCACAAAGAGAATTTCCAAGAAACAAGTTAACAGAACATATATTTATCAGGAGAGAATTTCCAACGAGACCTGAAGTCAAATAATGATGATAGAACCATCAAATAATTGATTCCACAGGGCTGTAAAAGACTACTGATGACTACATGAGAACAAATAATCAGCAAGTTATTCAAAAATGCACTAATAACAAAGTGTCAAGCCAATAATTCAATCCCGGAAACCAATATCAACGTCAAGCAGATAATATTTCGAAGACCCTAAATTAGTGATGGTATTGCTAATCAATTAAAACGACTATTTATTCCTGGCCTAATACTACATGACCTACATAGTCAACAATGACCATTTAGTAAAATCTCCGCCACAGCAAGTACCTATTATTTAGACAGCAAGGAGCTGCTCAAATTAAAGAAGAGAGTAAGATCACAAAAGCTGTACTTCATTGATAAACATGCCCCTACTGGCACCCTTGCTTTACTTTTCTACTTCCATTTACGCAAGTGAGACCATCAATTGCCCATTAATGTGTGATCCAAAATGATATGAGTTTAAAATTCTGTAATCCTGTCAAAAACCCAACTATCATCTTGGAACCTAATCACACAGAGTATTTATCCCATCAACATCGGGCCAAGTCTAACAAGTGGATTAAATGTTTTCTAAATAAAATTCCTATATCCAATGAAAGGATCTCTAAATAGTTGAAGGGGGCCTGCCCTTCATTCAGCCATAGTTGGCCAATGGTTGCTTCATGCTGGTGTCAACAGAAACTCCCAGGGAACTTATGTTGCAACATATGTTGAAATCAGAAAATTCAACCAGAACTTCCATAACTAAGTCTTTATTAATCAAAATAGATCTCATAAATGAGTGAGAAGCAAAACAATGACTGGCATCTAGTCATGGAAGATGGGAAAAAAAAAAATCATCTAACAGCATAAATACATTATTAGTTATATGAAAGACAATTTAATGCATTTTAGACTAGGTATCACAAACATGTTTGGAAATATGATAGATGATGCAAAGATAATATACTTTCAGTACAATGAATACAACGTTAATTACACAAGTCAATTTATTGCTGCTAAACTAAGAAACAAAGTCATGTTTGGTAAGGTAAAGATGCAAAGATAATTTACTTGCCAAAAAAAAAAAAGGAAAGTAATTTACACGTGAAAATCCATTATCAATACAAAGAGAAATTAAGGTAAAAAAGCATGGTCCTAATATAAAAATACTAAAACTAGAGTCAAGACTAAAGAGGGTAAAACAGCAACTTACTGAACCAAAAAGCTCTTCTAAATTATGGGCAAGGAAAGCTTAATGAACATAAAAACAGACACTTCCACTAATGTCCCTATTTGTTGCACACTTCTCTAGAGCAGCTAACCATGATGGTGGTCAATGCCTTTCTTAAACAGAGCATCATCAAACCATGAAGAAAACCTCAGGATTATCTATGCCTCATGCAACATGCAGCAAATTAAAAGTACCATAAAGACAGACACATTTTAGGTTAACAACAAGGATTAATGAACTCACACCCAGTCATGCAATAACTGCAAAAGTAGCTAGAAGTGATGGTTCTGCTCAGAGGCCAAGCTTTCGGTGTAAAGCATAAAACTGTTTTTCTTTTCAGTTATTTTACAGTAATTGTACCTTTAACTGGAACCAGTAAGCTCCTAGAAACAGTTTTAGGGTTAAGGATAACACCCAAACCAACAATATATTTACCAAGGTGGTACTATCCATCCCAAGGTATTTCAAGGTAAAAGGGCATGCACAACAATATATTTACCAAGGTGGAAGATATTAGCCTCTCAGGGTGATGCATTAAATTCTAAACAGTCTTCAATAGGTGATAAATGTCACTTACTCAATGTGAATTATCCATGCCTCAAATCTATATATCATATTCCAACATGGAAAATAATCAAAGACTATTGAAATTTATCTTAATAAAACAGAAAAACTCTTTTCCAAAAAATGCTAGGTCAGAAGGGCGGATTGACCAGTGAATTTGACCATAAAGCCAAGGTCTTGGCCCAAGACAAATACCAAAGTCACTAATAAACAATCTAGTAAGAATAATGGGGCTTCAAATTATAACCAATAACTGCAAACACAAAAAGAAGAAGAAAAACAAATCCCATCACCCCATAGAAATGAAACAATCTAATAAGAAGAATGGGGCTTCAGGTTAAATACCCCCCCCCCCAAAAAAAAGAACTGCAAACACAAGAAGAAGAAGAAGCAAAAAAAATCCCATGGCCCCATAGAAATGAGAAAGAGAATGATACAAGAAAGTAGTCAACATATTAAAAACAGAAAAGAAAAGAAAAGACAAAGCATTTCATATACTGTTTAGATAATAGTTTAGCACTTCCCATTCTAAATCACAAAAGATAAAAGTATAAAGTTCATGCACATGCATGCACACAATATGATAGACTGAGAGGGTTGACAATGCGGATCTTCCTATCAAGGTAAAAAAGAAGATTTGTTTCTATGGATATCTGCCAGTAGGGAGCCAGTCATCCAATTCGATTTTCTAAATTCTTATCTTGATTTCTTTTGCATAAAAGGAAAGAAATTTAGGATTTAGAACTAAAGAAAAATAGGATTTAAAATCGAAGCCCAACCCCAGAGTTTGTCAAATATTATAAATGAGTGAAATTAAATATTACTAGAATTCTTTTGGGCCTCAAAACCTTGCTTTATTAAAGGCACCTAGCCCAATAGATTTTGGATGCTTTCCCGAAACTAGATTTGTTATGGTTTTAAGGTGCAGTACTCCTACAAGAGCACTATCAAGCCATCCCACTAGTAGTGCAGGAATCTTATTGTTCTCAGTAAAAAAAAGCTGAAGCAAACATATTTTATTCTTGCTTCCTCTACCCAACTAGAGCAATGGTGGAGTCTCTCCATTGTGTTCTAGAGGTCCAAGATTCGAATCAGCCTCCTGCAAAAAAAGAAAGGGAAAGGCTATCTAGGTATTCCCTTCCCCAGACCCCACAATGTGGGGCTTCGGCACTGGATATGCCCTCTAGCCAACTGGAGTAATAAATTTTCTCTCTTATCCCAGAAAGATTATCAAAGATAGTCACTGTATTAAACAGCATTAAATTCTGTAGTAACCTTAAGAGTGGTGGAATCACTGAATAGTTCTGAAGAAGGAGTTCTAAAAAGGAGTCAGAGAAGTTAATGCTTCTTTCCATATCAATATGCATGTTTGGCAATTTTGTAATTCAATCTGGGCTACACTGATGGATAGACTTGTCCTGGTATTGAAGTCATAAAAGTCTCATAATTGCATTAAACTCTTTGGCGGATGAGAGCAATTATAGAACAGAGTATGAGTCACAAATTAAAAGTTCAAATAAAGACATAAGGCCAACACTCAGAGATTGTTCAAATAAAGACATAAGGCCAACTCTCAAAGATTAATCAAATAAAAGGAAAGGGCGTTGAAAACACTGGCAGACATTGCAAGTTCTTGTAGTTTTGAATTACACGAGGTAAAAAAGGAAGAACCATGATGGACTTGACATACAGGGTTTTAGACATGG
Source organism: Dillenia turbinata (assembly GCA_037126225.1). Taxonomy (NCBI): domain Eukaryota; kingdom Viridiplantae; phylum Streptophyta; class Magnoliopsida; order Dilleniales; family Dilleniaceae; genus Dillenia; species Dillenia turbinata. The sequence continues at coordinate 9,911,590 of JBAMMX010000007.1, read as the reverse complement.
TGATTAGTGATGTGCTCTATTAAAAAAGTATCAAGAAATGCATTGAAAGTGATATTTAATAAAGCGCAAACCCAGTATGATTTTTCTACTAAAATGAGAAAATCCGAATTTAAAGCAACATTTCACAATATCACACCAACAATAAACAAAGACTAACTCTTTCCTAAAAGCAAAGTAACAACACAGTGACAACCACATGTTGCACATATGGGTATCAAGAATAAAAAACAAGCAATATCAGTATCTGCATACATATGAGCTTTAAAAGACTTACCATTACAAACTCAACAAAAGCGATTCGTGTTGAATGATGATAATCTCCAAGCAGCCTCAATCGCTGGACCTACATTGAAACAAGATTCCACATTGATACAGGGAAGAAATTAAAGGCATCAATCTGGTTATATCTTTTTCCATAAAGGCGCTTCGTACCTCGCCACAAACTGACTCAAAGAAAAGTTTAACATCAGCTTGAGTGACCTGCATTGTTTGAATTAGTATATCTGTAAAAATTGTTAAGGCAATTAACTGCTCTCGAAAAGATAAGCTAGCTCCATAACTACCTTCTTATCGATATTTGTACAATAAATAGTTCTTGCACACATCTCACGTTCATCTTCAGACTGTTGCCACCATGTTGTCAACCAATAAAACAAGAAAGATAGTCAATCAACATGACTCTAGTATGCGTCAACCCTCCTTGGCTAACACATGCAACACAATGCATATCTTAGAAAAGCTGCAATGCACATAAAACTACAACCATTACCCTTGGCAAGAATGTTGGGTTAACAGGTGCAATTGCTGTCTTTGAAGGAAGCACCCTTACTGGGTAATATCCAAGCATAGTACCAGACAGGCTCAGAGCAGCCCTTGCACCCTCTGCGGAGGCGATGAATATCAATCAAATTATAATTCAGTATTGATATCATATAACCACTATAACTATTCAACAACATCACATGATAAAGGTTGTGAAATTACCCTCATCAGTAAACTCGATAAAAGCAAAACGAAGAACAGAATTCGGATCACCACAGACACGACAATCAACAACCTTCACCCAAAAACAGAACAATATCCATTTCTCAACTCCAATTAAGAGAAAGAAAATTGTTCATGTAAATGACATAAAACTCCACATACCTGTCCACAACCAATAAAGAGGGCAGCAAGCTGTTCTTCAGTAACCTACATTAGACCAAGCAAAACACATATATCTGAAATTAATTTAGAAATAAAACACCCAAGAACATAGAGGTAAAATTTTGATCCACAATGCAACAGATGAACCATATTTTCGTGAATATACAATCTCTCACCTGTTGATCAATGTCAGAAACATAAACAGTCCTCCTAATTATCTCTTCTCGCTGCGCCATACTTGTACGGCTATTCATCCTCCTCCTACCTTGACTATAATTATTCTTCTTCTGAAAGGAAATTCAACCCCCAACTCATTATTTAAATAAAATAAAAAAAAAACAACAAAAGAACAAACTCGAAAAATAAAATATATCATGAAAACAAAAAATTAATCAAACAGAAAATATACCCTCCTATTGGCATGTCCATTAGCATTGCCGGAATTAGTCTGCATTATGAAATTGCTAGGATAAAACCCACCAGCAGCACCAATTGATCCATGGTTTGCAAGATAAGGAGGAATAAATTCTTCGGCCATCGGATTCAATTTTGATAAAAGCTCCTCTATATCCCTCATGTCTCTCTTAAACCCTTCACCACCATCCTCTTCTCCATTCCTCTCAAATTCCTCTACAGCATTGTCATCAGTCTTCAACTGATGATTGTGAACTCCATTATTTTGAACCTTTGGGCCAGTGTTTTGGTGAATTTGGGGAAGACCCTTTGGAAAATTCTGATCAAAATTAGGGTTAGTGTTGGTGTTTGGTGAGTTTTTGCCTTGTTTCGCTAAATGGGTCTGCTTGGATTGATCAAGAGTGCTTTGCAATTGAGAGTCTGACACTGCGTTCTCGAATTTTGGACTTTGATCACTCCCACCATTATCGACAATCGCCATAACCCTTCACCTTCAAAAACTCCCAACCAAAAAAAAAAGGACGGAGAGAAGAAAAATAATTCCACTGAAAGAAAAAAGAAACAAATTCTTAGTTCTGGGTCCTCGATCAAATGAAATGAGAACATTCAAAAAAATCAAAACACCATAAGAATCAGAACAAAGATGAAGTGTGTTTACCTGATTCTCTCTCTCTCCTCTATCTCTCTCTAGCTCTCTCTCTCTCTCTCTCTATCTAAATCTTTATCATTGAAGAACGAGCAACAAAACCCATAAGATCGACCACTGAGAGAGAAATGAAGAGAAATGAAACACTGCCCGCAAAGTCTAAGAATTTTATAAAATAAAAGAGAGAGAGGAGGGCAAAACAGAGCGCAACTTTTTCCTTTTTTTTCCTTATATATATGGATGATAGGAGAGATATATATATATATATATATATATGCCTATATATAATATGTATGATACTTATTTATTATTTTACCGATTCTTTCTTTCTTGTGTGTAGAGAGAGAAAGAGAGAGAAAGAGAGGAGGTGTTTCTTTGGATCGTCCGTTTTTCGCTTCTCGGCCTTTTTGGACCAGCTTCGCAAAGTCCCAAATTGGTGAAGTGTGATTACCTCAAACCCCACCCCATCCCATAATCAAAGCCCCATTTTTTGTTTTCCCTTTTTGCCCTTCCAAACATCCTCGTCAATTTACATTACCACATAATGTATGTTCATTGGTACCATCATTCGTAGGAATTCTCTTACATTATTATGTATGTTGAAAATGTACCACGGGCAATGGATGATCGTAGAATTTCAGGCATTATTATCATATTTTATTAATTAATTTTGTTCTCCGTACTATTACAAATCACACAAATTAAGTATTAAATATTAGATTTTGATCCGTAAAACTTATATTATTCGTTCACTAAACTAAAATTCAATCAATTCCATCAGTGATATTTAAAAAAATAGTATTAAAAATAATTCGGTTTTCTTTGATCCCATAAAAGATATACTTTGTTATACATGCATTCTAACTAATGGAAAATGTCTCCTAAAAGATTTAAAAAGTAACCCTAATTATCATTTATTCATGTATGCAAATGCATGCCATTGCCACATATGATATGACTCAAAACATGAACATGGATGAACCATTGAGACACATGACGTGTCAATCAAAGAGTGGAGGGGGTGGTATGATGCATGCGGGCGTAGGGTCGGTGCATCAATTCTTCGCATGGGGCTAAATGTCGACATCATATAAGCCACGTGGAGGAGGATGATCGGTTGCAAATTGATAGAGAGGGTTTGGAGAGAGGAAAGGAAGAGGGGTTGTCTCTATCCTGTGCAGTTTGACAGACCCCATCGGCCTCTGTTTTTTTCCTTTTCCTTGAGAAGGGCATCAATGGCTACACCCACAACAATATATCACAATAATAATTCACAAATATTATTAAGTTTTATTAATGTTTTTATTTACTTAAAAAAAAAAAAACAAAGCTTAACAGACCAAAACAAAACAATAGTTGCTGATGTCACCAGAGGTTCACTTGCTCGCTTGCTGTCAACTTAAACGGTTACACCTGTTCCTCTTTGGCCACAACTGGCTTTGCACCGGTAATGATCGGTTATGATTCCATATCAAATCCTAAATTTTAATTATAATATTAGATTTTAATTTAATTTAAATTAAAGAATAAAAATTTATATATAATCTTATGAATTTTTTTAAAAATCTGATTTGATCCAATATATTACATACCTTTAAAAAATTAATCTGATTTGATTTTAAATCAATCTATATCCAATATATACTCGACTCATACCCAATCATATTTGACCTAAACCATGACCTAATATCTTTTTTTAATTTAATAATATTTATTCAAAAATAAAAATAAAATTTACACGTTATAACAAACACTAAAAATCTTTTTATTTTATTTAATAATATTATATTAAAATAAAATTTTATTTTATTATAAACTATTATCAAATCGAATTATTTATAATCTAAATTCGTATCCGAACTGAGTAGACTATTTTAATATTAAAATCTGATCCTAATCCGACCATAACTCAATTTTTAAGAAAAAATCCGATCCATTAGATCGGATTTTTTAAATATCCACCGGATCGGACCGATATTGCCATCCCTATTTGCCACTTGCAATCATTTTCCCCATCTTTTCCAAAAAAAAAAAAATACATAATAAATATAATAAATAAAAACCCCATATATATTGTCTTTTTTTATTATATATTTCTAAATTTAGCAGGTAAAAATTTATTTCATCACATGAACTGGAAAGGGTATCTTTTCTTTTTTTGTGGGGAGAAATGAATGAAGAAAGACTACATTAAATGAAAGGATTACCAAATTTTTATTTTTCAATTTGGGAATGATATTCAAATATTTATATATGTTAGGTTTAATGGAGGATGGGGCGCATAACTTGTGTTTTGTTATTTCATTCCTTTTTTTTTGGGGGGGGGGGGGAACATTAGATTTGGTGTATTGGGAGAAATATATTAAGATTTGAAAACTAATAGGATTAGGATTTAAATTTTCACCTTTTTTACATATTTTTCTGACGTGGGCTCTGATTCTTCAATTAGATAAGAATTATATCTATCATTTTAGATATAATATAAGATAATTGAAGATGGTTTCATATATATACGTTGATTTTTAATGAATTTTGAAATTTACAGATTTTACCTTTCATTTCGAAACATGGTTTTAGGTACAAAGGTAAAAATCTTATAAACTAATAAATATGTATTAAATCTTTAATTACAAATAAATTAAAAGTATGTTGCTACTTTTTACATTTTGAAATTTTAAAAGAGATATTTATTGTTCTACATCGGAGTGATAAAGAGTTCTTATTCATCAAGATCTAATGTTAGAACTTTTATAGATACGTGAATTTTTGCGACCCCTGTGTAACAAAAAAAAAAGGAGATACTTATCGACAATCATTCCTAATTTATATAAATATATATTGAACATTAAGAATCTTTTGTGATCTCCTAACTTATCAATTCATATTTTAAAAGAGTTAAGTGCTAAATTTAATACATGTCATTTATACTATTTTTTGGCATAATTGAATGATTAAAAAACTATTGCATGGATAATATTATCTACTTTTCAGCAATTAACAAAAAAAATAAACAGAAATTACATTGATCCATAATATAATCTATTAATACTCTAATATATTACATGTAATAATAATAATAATAATAATTGTTATTATTATTTTGAATAATGAATAAAATAATTTTATATATCAAACAACATGATCATTCTCTCGCTCCCTAAGTCACCTTCAGAGTCATCGGACCGTTACTGTTCCACATTTGAACATTTTCTACTTACAAACTTTTACGGAGTGATTTGAACATACGGAATTCATCCATATTTACAAATTTCAGGGAAAATAACTTGTAAATGTTGAAAACCATAAATTTCAATGTTAATCCTATAAATTTAAAATATATATATCACTTTTTAATTGCAATTGTTAGTGATGAAATATAATCTAAAAACCCGTTATGCTAACACTTAATCTTTTAATTTAACAAGCATTTCATATTTGGACATGTCAATCAGTAGAAATCTATCTTTTCGAAGGGTGAACACGACCCAATACTTTGAATGATCTCTATCAGTAACGACCTAATTGGTCTGTAGTCCTTGAAGGCATTCAATAAACTCAAAATGACATATTCTCTTCGGCGGACCATCAAGGGGCTCACCAACCAAGAAGTAATACTTGAGGCATATCTCTTTGACAAAGAAGGGAATCTTTTAAAATCTAATCGATAAGAAAAGATGTCTTCCTACATTGCTAAACTTCATAAGTAGTGAAGATTGAAAATCTTCTAAGAATATTTAACTACAGAGGCTTGAGATTTTAAGGCATTCTCGAAAGAAAACTAGGGTTGTAACATCCCAAAAATACATGTCTCTTGAGTCATGAACCTATAAAGACATATGGCATACCAAAAATTAGGTACACTCTCTGAGACCATACATCCAACACATAAGATACATGGCTCTCATTCTCAGCTCTCTATGCACTCGCACATGTCTCTAAAAGAGTTAGATCCTGAGTCAAAAGTTAGAATCTGGAGCCAAAGTCAGATCCAAAGCCAAGACCAAGAGCCAAAGCTCAAGCTCGGAGCTAGAGTTAGAGCCAAGAGCACCTTTTGTAAAAATAATTATGCACATGTCCATTTGTGCCTCCAGTCAAACTTAAGCTAGAGCTAGAGCCAAGAGCCCAAGCCCGGAGTCAAGAGCCAGAGCTCGAAGCCAAAGTCAGAGCGAAGTAAAGGTCCTCTATCCAAATTTATTTTTAAATTTAAGTGATTTTTATTATATCATTGGATGTTAAAAAATATATTATTTATAAAAATCAAATCCATTATCGATTTGATTTTGATATATATTTAATTTTTTATATTTTTATATTTATAATAATTATTTTTATATTTATAATAATAGATTTTTTATATAAAACCAACATATTATAATGGTTTAACAGAAACAATAGAATTTTATGTTTTAACATTTTTATATTGTTTCCAATATTATCTAATATGGTATGATGATCGTATTTATCTATTTTTTCTGTTCATATTCAAAATTACTTTTAATATGATAGCTACTAAGTTTGTACCTCATATTTATTGGATATCATATTAAAAGTAATTTTGAATATGAATAGAAAACATAGATAAATGTAGTTGTGATACCATATTACAGAATATTGGAGATAATATAAAAATATTTAAATCTAATGCTCTATTTTTTCAATTAAACTATTACAATATTTTGAATTTATATAAAAATTTTATTATTACAAATATAAAAATAATTGTTATAAATATAAAAATATAAAAATAGGAAAAGTCAAATGTGTATAAATATCAAATCCAATAATTGATTTGATTTTGATATATAATATATTTTCTAATATTCTCTCAAATTCAATGTAGTGCAATGAAAACCATTTGACTTTCAAAGAGAATTTGGATAAAGGACCTTAACTCTGGTGTTGGGCTCAGACCCTGACTCTGTCTTTGGCTTTGGCTCTGACTGTGGCGCTATAGATACATGGATAATCTTTTTGTAACAACTATGATTAATAGATAATTATAATTAGAAATATTAGTTAATAATTAACAAGATTAATTAGTAATTAATAGATTTGTTAGTGGTTGGGTGAAATGATTAAATAGTTAATAAAATTAGTATAAATAATAATATTCAAAACAGGTAATAATATTGAATAAAATATAATGAAATTCTTCTTTCTCCTTTCTATGTCTCTCTCTAGTCTTTCTCTCTCTCTCTTAACCCGGTTCATGATAAATTTGTATCAGAATTTTCGATTCTTGACATAATCAATGGCGGAAGATGATTAATTTGAAAAATATAAAAAAAAAAAACAAAAAACTCGAAGGCAATAATGGAAGAAAAAATGAAAGGAATATGACAAAAGAATAGACATAATATTCTATTAAAATGTATGATATCGATAAGAATATCAAAACTTTAATGGAAAAGAGCAAAAGCATGAAAAGAAATTGGAAAGCAATCAAACAAATTCAGTAGCAGAAGAAACAATCTCAAAACCCACGAAAGAACAAAATATTGAAATATTTTTTAAATCTTTTGTTTTACCTACTCTTAGTGAAGAAATGTTGAAGGTAGAAGGATTTTAATTGTCCAAAAAAGAAGTTGTTGATGATGAGTTCTTACAAAACTCTATAAAAATTGAAATTCTATTATTCATAAAGCAAAATCTCTCACCGAAACAAAAATTCAAGAAAAATCACCGAAACAAAAATTCAAGAAAAATCTCTCTCAAACTTCATTTATATTTTTCTCCTACTATTCTCCTTACAACTCAAATCATATCCATTGTTCATTTTCATCACCTTATCTCTCAACATAAATATAAATTTTGGTTCAAAATTCATGAATTCAAAATCTTAATTATTGGTTTTCCATTCCTAAGAACAAGGATATCTTAAAAGGGAAAATATTAAAACAATTATAATTAATAGTTAATTATAGTTAAAAATATCAGTTAATAATTGACAAGATTAGATAATGGTTAATAGATTTGTTAATAATTAAGTGAAATGGTTAAATAGTTAATAAAATTAGTTAGTAAAAATAATATAAATAATAATCTTTAAGACATGTAATAACATTGAATGGAATGTAATAAAATCAATTTTTTTCTGTCTCTCTGTCTCTCTCTCTCGTTTCATGACACTGTTTTACAAGGAGGCTCTCATACCATAATACCGTCATAGAAGATATATTAATGTGGTTTTAATATCATATTAAAAGTAATTTTGGATATAGAAAATAATATAATAATTTGAGAGGACATTAAAAATATATTCTCAAGATCATTAATTTATTGTATGTCTTGAATTACACTATCTCAACATATGTTATTGTGAAAAATTAATTTTGATTTTTTTTTTTGTTTATAATTTGATGTTTTGTTGTATAATCTCTTTTGGCTAAAATCAGGAGAACCAGTCAATGTAAAAATTAATTAACTTTAAACATATTCCATTTTAGACCTAAAAATAATCTTATTTTGAATAATTTTTTTTTAATTTATTTTTTTGTGTTTAAACTTGGAGCCACCACACACTATTCGAGACTTTACCCTAACTATTCTGAATTAATTTACGGTCGGGCCCTAATCAAGAGGTGGATCTTTTAACATGATTTTTTTCGTTTTTATGATGAGTCAAAATCGGGAATGGTCAAGGGGTCTCAGCGCCCTTCCCGTTGAATCAATTAGCATTTATGAGAAATGAAATACGGAGAAAAATATTTTTGCACCGAACTTGTACCAGATTTAAAAAATATTTTCAAAATAAAGTCTCAAATCTCACTCTTGAAAACATTTAAATATGCGTGAGAAGCAAAAGAATAGAAAGGGGGTAACATCAGATTGAAATTGTAGCGTGACAGGAAGGCATCATTCAAAGTTACAAATGTTGGAAGGTATGCACAAGGCAAAGGTGGAAAAGAGCACATGTTGAATGTTCAAGATTAGGACTAGGAGCTGACAAAAGAAATCTGGTTAATGGTTTTGTTTTGATCGTCTCCTTTGGATTGGAATTACATGTACAGCTTTCAACAACAAAGGAGGACTATTCAACACCAACACAAATTAGTTCAAACGTAAGAAAGAATGATTTTTACCCAAAAACGGCAATGAGAAAAGAAGATCAACATGAACATGCCCATGAGATGAGATCTTCGTTTTTTATTTTTTATTTTTATTTTTTTGGTTCTTTTTGTAGCTAAAGTCAATTACGTGCACCACAACGTAAAAAATGTTCCAAAAGCAACTTTTTGGACCTAATATGAGCACTTTGAATTCTTAGTAATACCATTCGGGTTATTAAATGCTCTGATATTATTTATAGATTTGATGAATAATATGTTTAAACCATTTTTAGAAAAATTTGTAGTAATCTTCTTTTTTATATTTCTCATTATTTTTACGATACCGCTCAAAATCTTTCGCTCGCACATATTTGGGTAAATCCCATTAATATTTGAAAACGAGTTTTTATCCGAGTTTAAACCTGTGAATGATTGATCTTACACGTACGGGTGTTTGATCTAATCCTATCATTTTAATTAACAAGTTTCTAGGTCTTCCCATCTAAGAAATAGAGAAGATTTTTATTTAATTTTTAATTTTCAAATGTCAATGGCCCATGTCTAGATGTCCAACCCACGTCCATTTCTTGAATTTAATTTTCTCACGAGGTAACGTTGACATAAAAGATTAGACCCACCATCCGACGATTGAGTGAGAAAGATGATAGGTTTGTTGATTAAGATTTGTGCTTAAACTTTGAAAATGAAAATATATATATATTTTAGAAGGGCTCCTCTAAAAAATACTCAACAATAAATCTAATTGGATTTTTTTTATTATACTACTACAAGAAAAATGAATATCAGCGACGAAAATATCCGTCACAGATATTTAAATTTCAGTCGCTAAAAGTATTAACGACAAAAAATTTTGTAGTTGAAAGTCACATCGTTAATTTAATGACAAAATTTTTCCGTCGTTAAGAAAATTCATCGCTAATAATCCGTCGGTAATTTAATTTTTTATTTTTTTTAATTATTCTTAATTATCGACATATTAGCGACGGATTATCAGTGACGAAAATATTTCCATCGCTAATTCGTCACTGAAGTGAGTAAGAACAAACCTAAATACCTGAACCTGGATGCCTGCCCTGCCGCCATACTTGCCCGCGCCCTTGTCCGCCCGCACCTCAGCCTTTAATTTGTTAAAAATATACTCTCACCCAGGTTCGAACCCGGGTATGAGAGAAGAAACTTAAGTGTCTTAACCACCATGTCACCATTATATTTGTGTTATTAGTCTATTTTTTTCTACTTCTATACTTTATTTGTAACTCTCAATATTAAAAATACAATACTCTAATTTAATAAAAATATAAAATTTTATTTAATAAAAACATTAAATTATATTTAAAAAAAATTATATTTAATAAAAATACAAAATTATATTTAATAAAAAAATAAAATTATATTTAATAAAATATAAAATTATATTTAATAAAAATATAAAATTATATTTAATAAAAATATAAAATTATATTTAATAAAAACACAAAATTTTATTTAATAAAAATACAAAATTATATTTAATAAAAACAAAAAATTATACTTAATAAAAATACAAAATTATATTTAATAAAAACAAAAAATTATACTTAATAAAAATACAAAATTATATTTAATAAAAACAAAAAATTATACTTAATAAAAATACAAAATTATATTTAATAAAAACAAAAAATTATACTTAATAAAAATACAAAATTATATTTAATAAAAACAAAAAATTATATTTAATAAAAATGTAAAATTATATTTAATAAAAAAATAAAATTATATTTAATAAAAATAAAAAATTATATTTAATAAAAACATAAAATTATATTTAATAAAAACACAAAATTATATTTAATAAAAATACTAAATTATATTTAATAAAAATAAAATATTATATTTAATAAAAAGATAAAATTATATTTAATTAAAACATAAAATTATATTTAATAAAAAATTATATTTAATAAAAAGTTCCAATTATATTTAATAAAAATACAAAATTATATTTAATAAAAACAAAAAAATTATATTTAACAAAAACAAAATTTTTTTTCAAGTTTTAGCGATGGATTTTTTCGTCGCTAAATCCGTCACTAATTTGTCCAGAAAAGTTTTAGCGACGGAAAAATTAGCGATGGATTTTTCTGTCGCAAATCCAACGCTAATAGTGATGGATTTTTATCTGTTAGTAATTTTCATCGCTGAAAACTTATTTTCTAGTAGTGTACTGAGATTCAGATATGAAATTATCGGATTGAGGAAGATGAATTGTGATCGCTAGGCTATCTCTTTAAGAACATCGGAGTGAATTAATCGAAATATAACTTAAAATATCGATTGATTTAGTATAAAAATAAATAAATAAATAAATAAAAGATTAGACCTGCCCACCCCTAATTAATTTAGTGACTAAGTATAGTTATCCTTTTAAAAAATTTCAGATTTGAGTTTTGAGTTTTATGTACGATGAAAACTTTAATCAAATTTAATATGATTATCGGTGGTAATTTATATAAAAAAATTAGACCCACACCATCTACATTGAATTTTCATTTTGTAATCATGGTTTTTTTTTTTTTATAAAGAAATTATAGTTGATTTAAGAGCTAAAAGTGGTAAGTCGATAATTTTCTTTTCATAAAAATTTAATTTAAGATCGTTTTATTGGAATGGAGTGAAAATTTGGACAGTGACATATAAATCTATTTGTATAAAATTTCTCAAGATATCTGTCTCTCTTTTCAAATATTTTCAATATATATAGTAATAAATATATTAACTTGTTTCACAGTAACTCCACATCATTAATTATACTGGCAACAAGTTATTCTCAAAACTATTTTCCTTAATGAATAAAAAACTATGTGTGGATATATGTATAATATTATATATACATATATATATATTTAAATTGTTGAAAGCCATACAGTTTATAGAAATTTGGATATACAAAATTTTGAATGGTCATTACGTAAGTATATAGACTTTATATTCATCTTAGTTTTTCTGAAACACCATTAACATATTGCTATGATATATATATATTTTTATCTATTATAGAATATCTTATTTGAGATATGTATATTATCTTTCTTGATTATTACAATTTAATTAAATTACTAAGTATCCGTGATGTCCAAGTAATATTTTTTATAAATTTTGAAAGTACGAAATATTTATTACATCGGTTTAGATGACCACTTCGATGGTCGGTGGTCATTCTAGTATTAGATATACCGTAATCGGCTTGTTGAAAAAAAATATATATTTATACTTGAACCAGACAAAAAAGAAATATTATAATCCTCTTTTTGGGGGGTGGGGGTTTGGAAAAAAATTGGGAAAATTTTTTCTTTTACTTTTTTCCTTTAAATCTAAATCCCACAAAACTCTCTTATATATAGAAAACTTCTAAGCACTAACATTCTCAGTTCGAGAACTATTAAATTAATTGATTTTTACACCAAAATGTCTATCATTTTTATGTTTATATGTTTTATCTTATCTAATAAATTATTTTCTTTTAATTATACTTATAATTTTTTTATTTTTTATTTTATAATTAATAATTATATATTTGATTATTTTAAATTTTTATTATACAATGAAATTATTTTATTATTTTTATAAAATAATTAATATTTATGTAAAATTTTATATATAGGGTTGTTCTCAAAACTAGTAACTGGTGATTGAAGGGCTTTGTTTTCACCCAATAAAAAAAGGTCTTTGTTTTATTTTTCTCCTTTTGCACGTAGAGAGAGAGAGAGAGAGAGAGTATTAGTATAGAAGGGCTTAAAGGTCGGTGCAATTAGGGATTTCACTTAGCGTCATATACTTTCTAATGAAATTAGTTATATTTTTTTTATAATAAAATTTGAATCTTGAATCACGAAATCAAAAAAAAAAAACTATTATCATTATACTTTTCACTTGTATTTGTTAATGTAATTAGTTTTATTTTATTGCTCAAATGATTAGTTCTTTTTAATCTCTTTGACACTGAAGGGAACTTCGTTCTCCATTTTTTAATTTCATCTTTTAATGCCAAAATAACATTTTATTGTTTCACAAAAGGGGATTGGGTGTGGAGTGGACCCCATCAAATTCCCATGCCCACCAAATCAATTATTATGTGCCTTCAATTTAATGGACCCCCCCCCCCCACACTAGTTTTGGTACTCCCGAAGGAAGGGGACAATTTCATATTTTGGGCTGGTTAATAATAACAACACTGCCACGCCCTTTTTCCCATCCTAAAGATACAGTTCCTCTTTGTCCGCATTGGACTGGAGTGGAGGCTTATCAAAATTGGTTTGACTCTGGCAACTTGTCATAATTTCTGAAGGTGCCGTTTCCACCGATAGAGAGAGAGGGGGCGCCCAACGGTATTCTATTTCTTTAATCAAAATTTTTAAATTCAAATTTTAAAATTAAAAAATTAATTTTTAAAATAAATTTCATAATACTTAAATTAAATTAATTAAACAAAATTCAGATGAAAACAAAAAACAAAAAACAATAGAGAGAGAGAGAGAGCCCATGTTCTTTTTATTTGCCACCATGATGGACATCATAAATCATGTCTACTTGATAAAAATATTTTGCAAAAATCTGTCCTTTTAATTTCCCTTGTTAAATTTCTATGAATAATTTTGTACACGAAAACCTTTTTTTTTTAAAAAAAATATATATTATGCCCAAAAATATACAAAATGAGGGGGAAATGGTATATATAAGCTCATTTTTTATTGAGCTTATATGATCTTTGGTAAATTATTTATAATCTTTGTTTTTTTTTTTTCCTTAAAGCAAGATTTGAACCCTAACAGTATATTTAAAAGTTTTGGAGAGAAAAAAAAGATTAGTTAGGAGATAAAAGAAAATTAAAATTTTCTCTCATCTTATTTGGAAATTTTATGAAAGAAAAGAAAAGAAATGGAACTTAATAGAAATCAACAATTTTATTTTTAATTTTTAAAAGGTATTTTAAGAATATAAAAATATTTTAAATCTTATATTCTCTTTCCCCTCCATTTTTTTTTCACTTTTGGGAGATAAAAATTTTTAAGTTGAGAGGGATTTGAAATCCCTCTAAATTCTTCTTTTTCTCTCGTATTTAAACTCTCAAATGAAAAAAAATCATGATTTTCTTTCCAAATTTTTTCTTTTCTTTCCAAATCTTTCCATCCAAACAACCTATAAATCATAGGATTGAAGAAGAAGGATGTGATTGCTAGACTGTTTTCTTAGAGACAATTATTTATAATCTTTGATCAGATGTGAATGGAAAAGAATTTCTTCTGGAAGGCTATTCCTTAGACTTGAACTCAAACCATTTGAAAACTTGATCTAAAATGCACAAAATGATAAAATTTTTGGACCTATAAAGACCAAAATGTTATTGTCAAACAAATTGGAATTAATGCCGCATTTCCCGCTAAATTTTTATTGCATTCAAACTTGTAAAAAAAATGAAAAGCTTTGGCCAATTTTATTTAGTAATTTATAAAAATAATTTTATCTTAAAGATAAATATTTTAATTTATATTAAATAATGTAAAATAAATAGAAAATTTTAACTGTAACGATATAAAGAACACAAAACATTCGTCAACTTCGCACGAGAAAATATGCCTTGCCCGACATGACCGGAGATTGAGTCATTACATCAATCGAAACTTCCAATGAATTCTCCCGGATGAAATTAAGAATTTGGATCGAAAGAAAATAATAATTAACATTCAGGATAATTTTGCTATATTTAATTTTCAAAATTAGGATAAAAAATTTTCAATTTTATAATTAGGTTTCTGATTTGTAGGTGTACCCAACTCAATTCCTTAAAAAAAAAAAAAATCTTATTTTCTTTTCCCTTATCTTCCCTCTCAGACGGTTTTCACTCTCTTCTCTCATCTTTCTCTTTTCCCTTTTCTCCTAGGTCTAAGTTTTCTTTCCTTCTCTCTCTCTTCTTTATCTTCTCTACCCAACTCTCCCCTCTCTTTCTCGTTAATTTCCCTCCTCTGTTCATTGTTATGAAATTGAGGGCAAATAGATAATCTAAAATACATGCATATTTTAAAAAAAGAATTTATCTTGTGCATAAAGAGTTCATCAGTGTAGAGATAAGAGAAGAGTGAGCGTATATATACATAATCTTTATCTTACATTTTGAAAATAGATTGTTTTCATACCAAAATACATGTATATTTTAAAAATAATAAAATATCCTCGATATTATTGCCTTGCTTTTTCATACTTAAATCCCAAAAATTCATTTCATAAGTTAGAAGTAAAAAAATAAAATATAAAAAATCCTTAATTAGGATTTCTTTTCATCTTTTTTCTTAATTTTGTCAATATAGTTTGGTTTAGTCTCCACTATTGAATAAATATACGGGGCAGGGGTGTTTGTTCCTAGTTTAATAAGGATTTATAATTTACGAAAAATTAAGATTTTGGATAAAAAAAATACTTAATTTTTATGACTACAAGTGATAAAAAAGCAATATTTTTAGTGTCAAGGATACACTTCTATTATTCATGATATTTGTGAGTTTAATTTCCCTTATGCCATTTCAAAAGTTCCGCACTCTTAACAGTGTTTGGCAATGACATGAGAAAGAGAGGTAAGGAAAAGCATGAAAAAGGGAGGGAAATGATGAGAAATGAACGTAAAATTAAAAATCACGTTTAGTAACAAAAATATCTTATAGGAAAGGGAGGGAAAGAATAGCAAAATAAAAAATCATGTTTGGTTAGAGGAGAGAAAGGGAGGAAATATAATAAAAAAAACATATAAATTTATTATTTTATCATTTCTGTTTTTATTAGACTTTTAAAATAGAGAGGATAAAAGTAAATTTAATATTAATTATTTTAAAAGAGAATCTTTCCCCTTCAAAACCCACCAATTTGGTGGAATTAAAAATTGAGTTCGTAGAATTTCATAGAAACTCTTCATTTTCCTCCCCTCTAATTAATTATTTTGTTAAATGTGAATGAATTTTTAAGAATCTCTCTCTTTTCCCGTTGAAACCCTCCATCCAAACCGAAGGAAGAAATAAGAGAGAGAAAAGAAAAATCAGAGAGATGAGAAGAGAGAGAAAACAGGAGGAGGAGGAGAGAGAAGAAAAGAGAGATAACGGTCCTTTGCAATTTCCACGGGAAGAAAGGGAAAAGATAGAAAAAGAAGAGAGAGGAGAGAGAAAAAAAAATTAAGTTTTTTTTTTATCAAGAGTGCGAAGGTCTGAACCTTAATTATAAAAATTAAATTTTTTATCCTAATCCTAAAGCTTAATTAAGGTTTTCTTTTCATCAAAAATTTTGGAATAAATTACACTTTACCTCCAGTAGTTTGATCGAAAATCTAACTAAAATTAAATTAAATTAAAATTATTACATAAACTATTATGTTCATATTAAATAAAATATATTTTTTTAAAAAAATTTGAAACTATAATAAGTTTAATTTATTTCAGTCTAAAAATTAAAAACTTACAAAATAAAAACTAGTAGATACTTTTTATGGTGAATTCAAACAGCCGGAGGAGTCATTTTGTACTAGTCAATTTCATTGTTATCTTCCACCCAGGCATGCACGTGCCATGCACCGGCATGATAGGAAAATAATGCTCAAAGAATCCAAAAAGAATAAGAAAGTGACCAGTGAGTGAGAGAGATAAATAGATAAATAGAGAGAGAGAGAGAGAGAGAGAGAGAGAGAGAGAGAGAGGTTTTTCATTTCAACACTCTATCATCCATTTTATGAGATATGCCCAAGCAGGGGATACACATATTTGGTGCACTAAGTGGTATCTTCTGCGGCAGGCAAATCCCAAACGGACTTATCCAGTTCTCCTTTACACCATCGTCCATTTTATGGGAACCAAGCTGGCTGCTTCTCAAATGCTTATCAGTTCATCTTTTAAGATCCTTTTGACAATGTCGTGTTTGAATCTCCCAAGCAATCTGAACCATGAATTTGATTATCTGTGGAAATTTAATCCGTGGAGATTTTCTGTGCTTCATCTTCTTTTGGTCTTTCACGAATAGTCTTGTCTTAATCGTTTTAGGATAAAATTGAAACAAACACATCTTTGACCCACTTACGTAAGAGTAGGCCTGACAATTGAGTTTTCTGAGTCGAGCTTTACAAGGCTCGGACTCAACTCGTTTAAAATTTTACAGACTCGAGCTCGAACTTGGCTTGAGAAAACTCAAAAATCTAGGCTCGATCTCGACTCGAAAAATTAAAAAAGTTTTGGGCCCATTTCGGACCAGGCTCGATCTTGAATAACAATTTTTTTTTTACTTATAAAATTTCTTTAAATATAAAAAAAATCAATTTTTTTTAATTTTAATAATTTTAAATTAATCAAAATATTTTTAGATTAAATCAACTGAATTACAATTTATTTGATTCTTAAAAAAATTCTTCTCAGCCTTAGAATTTTGCTATCTTCGCATCATCCTTCAAAAGCGGAAGTAAAACAGCCAGAGAACGAGGGGTCCTAAACTCATTGAGTCTTTGAGAATGAGAGTGGCCTAAGGAGACCATAAAATCAGCATGACGGTTCTCTACCTTGAATGTATAACGGACAGTCACAACATTTACTGGTTTTTGAACGGTTTTCCTGAGAGAGCGAGGGAAGGTGTTGGAGTTAGGGTTGGGCATGCACACGAGACATGAGACATTAGGTTAGAGATAGGAAAAGATAGAGACTCTCTATTTGGGTTTTGACTCTTGGGTTTCTTTGTTCTGAGACAAAAAATAAAAAAGGTCAAATACAAACAGTGCTTAATGTTAAACGAGCTGAGTTTGCATCGAGTCGAGCCCACTTATGTCCAAACTCGGCCTGTAATTAAATCGAACTTAAAAATTAGGTTCAAACTCGGTCCAACTCTAAATGAGCCAAGCTCGGCCCTTTAAAATGGGTCGAGCTTGAGCCGGCCCGACCCAATTGTCAGTCCTATGTAAGAGTCCAATCACCTTTTTTTTTTTTCACTTCTAAATCATATACTAATTAATCTGATTCGAGAATTTATAAGCCCTAATTAGGGGGACAACACTCAGAGCTAGGGTCCTAGGTTTAAATTATGGGATTTCCTATGATTCCCATTCAATTGTACTTTTCAACGATGGTGATCTAGACAATGTAACGACACTAAATTTAGACCTATCTTGTAAAATCAAATCTAGTAAGAGGGGGAAATTATTAGGTAAAACAAATTTAAATATTTCAAATCAATTAATCATGACATGCCCTATAATTTTAGCATAAAATATAATCATTTGTAATTGCACGACTATGAAAAATGCATGATTTACCTCTCATGACTAGTTTGTAAATTCGTGCTTTTAGCATAACTTTATATATTGAATTTAAAAATAAAATCATAACATTATAGTATATACTCCTAATATTAATATGTGATTGTTGTTGGCATATAAATGTATAATGAAAGACTGGACACCCAATTTTGGACATATTAGCTTCCCTCTAAATCATCCTTTACCAAAGTAGCAGAAAGAAACAGAAGGCAAATATGGGCACTGTAAGCTACTCCATACCTTGACCAATTCTAGCAATAGTCCAGTGCAATATTTTGCTGAGCAGAAGTGTTGTATATATAGACAGTTGGCTATTCAAACTGGGATAACTCATCACACATCACATGGGTTGCTCAGGGGTTGGAAGATAAGAGACATCTGATCATTGGGTTCACTGTAGCACTCTCGCCGGCGTAGTTAATTAACTCAAACCCTGCACAGTAAACCAGAGTTCTAGTTTCAGATTTGTTGTCTTCTACTGCACAACATTATGCTATTAGAAAATATTCCCATATAATGTTACATTCACTACCCTCATGCATAAGCCCACAATCAAGCCAAAACCTCGAAGCCTACTTATAGATAGAATTATCAGTTAGTACGATGGTATAATTAGAAAGACCAAGATTATACAGGTGGTAAGAACTCGGGCTGCTATCTTTGTAGCGCCATCCCACAAAAGGGACACAGGGTCTCAGAGGATATATCTAAGCTAGAAAATTTCAACGGAGAATTGGAAGTTACAGGATGTCCTTCTAGGGCGAATAAAGCCTTGGGAGAGGTAGCACTGAAGCTGATCTCATAGGGAAAACCTTCATAGAAACGGCACATCTAACCAGCTTATGGCTGTGCATAGTGCCATCATCGCACTTCTTCCCCTGGTAAAGACCAGCTTCTGGAGATTCAAACGGCACGGATGCAGAGCAGTAATTACGTTGCCCGTCAGCTCTGTCCTCGTAAAGGTTCTGGTACCTGCTGTTTGAACAAGAACATAGGAGAATTTGGAATTAACCAATGCAAAGAAAAAGGAAATGCAACGTCGATAGTGGCAAAGGTTCTTCAGTCATTAAATGCCAATAACTGCATGATGCCACGAGATCAGGGGTGGTACAATGGGCACAGGATTTATTCTTATCTCGGAACCAACTTAACTTTATCACCCAGAGAGATCAGATTGAGGCTCATAAGCCTCAGAAAACTTAAGGCATTAGCTGAAGTACCTATTGTCAAGTTCCTGAACTTTGAGAGCAAGTCATTTTAATTGATACTGCATGATGTCAAGATTAAGAGCTACCCACTGCACATTTGTGCTGATCCAACAGGAGACCAGCATCTGAGATCAGAGAGATGTGAGGATGCTTCCTGTGATAGACTCAAGACAGCAGAAAAACTCATCGCAACAAGTCTTTCTCTGAGTTCTCTCAGTTTTCAGAAGAAACTCCAGCCAAAGAGTCTCTTGATCTTCTTCAGCATCATGCACTTTACCTAGCTTCTGCAGTCTGGTACTAATTTGATCAGCCTTCAGTTCTGAAAGTACCAAATGTTGACATATAATGTTGAGAAGATGCAGCTTGCGAGAAGGAATGCTTGACAAGCATGTTGTCCTGTGTGAAAAAATTTTTTCCATGGAAGGAGTCAACTTTGATTTGAAGTATGAAAGTGAAAGCCACTTCAGAAGTAGACAGTCCACATAACCTGGTGCTGACTATCTGAGAGCCAGCAACAATGCTATCATGTCCCAGAGAATCAGAGGCTTGTCAATATGTTCGAGACCACATAATGTTTGATACCCAAAACACCAGTTCTCTCTTAGAAGATCCAGGAAAGGCTTCAACTTTAAACTCCCGATATCTCTTTGATAACCTGTCTACCTGCTTCCCACCAATCCCAAAGTACTCAACAGTAGCCTTTTGTGCCCTGAATGCATCATTATGATCACAATTTATCAAGCATGATATACAGTCTTGAATAAAATATAAGCCCCTACACACTTCAACAATTTTCTTGGTTCATAGAAAAACTGACAGGACATACAAATAACAATAGTTCATAAAGGGTGACCAGCCACCCTAGTGGCAGAGTGGTATGAGGTCAGGAGTTTGACTTCCCTGTTTCCCTCTCTAGGAATTTCAAGGAAAAAAAGGCATAATGGACAATAGGCAATGGAAGAAGTGAAACGGGGCACCAGAAATGGCAACATGAAACCCACAATGTGTAAGATGTGAAGCAGATTTGGGCTACCCATGCTGTGCCACTGTAGTAAATAGGCAATGGAAGAAAACTCTAATAGAAGTATGAAATTCCTTGAACTTGCAGCTTTTGATTGGCTTGTTGCTTTGAAATGTCAATTTAGCATAATGGTACATGCCCTACTGTGAGAAAAAGTTCAGATGTGGCTTCCCATGTTTCACTTTTTAATATGAAATTAATATTGGGGAAGCTCCCACAAGCGAATAGTAAGCCATGATCTCTTAGCTTAGGACTCCACTGGCCAAAAAGAAACTGCTCATACATCATTTCCTTGACTGATCCAAAGGCCAAGTAGGCACAAGAACACTGCTATGAGCACAGCATCTGAACTAATCTCTACTGCTGCCTATCTGAGATTTATAGGCAATGGTTCCATGGTTCAATTTATATCCGAAAGGAGAAATTGCTAAGATTGTAAATGTGGTTTTGCACAGAAAAATGTTATAATCTAAATTATTAATATGGGCAACCAGCAATGTAGTAAGAGCATTGGCCGAGTATGTCCCCATGGGGACAGCCTAATGGCCACAACCCCCTCGCCTAACCCGGTGATCCCGGGTTCAAATATCGATGTAACAAAAAAAAGAGCATTGGTTGAGTACTAATGATCAGTCAGATGACTACATATGTCCTCCACAAGAATCCTACAATCCTGAAAAAAATATAGCCAAACTATGTAAACAGATTGTTATCTAAGAAGGTAAGAGCATGTGACACAGATACATGCACATGTGCAAACATGCAAACATACATGTGTTTGATGAAAATCGTAGTGTACACAATTACTTGCCCTGATACATTGGGTTTAATAGATCAGCATCAAAATTGTAAGCCTGAAAAAACCAGGCAGACTTTCAGTGATTAGTGAATGCATTGGAAGCAATATTTTACATGCATCAACATTATGGCTAGCAGCACTCCAGAACAGATGACTTTAGCATATCTGGTTGAAGGTAGGAAAATAAAAGAGGGGCAGCTGTGTATATCTGATGGGATGAAATATGCAAGTAATTCCTCAAGTTACTTGCATCTAATTGCACCCCCTTCCGGTGCTCGTGGGGGTTCATGCACTGCTAGCAGGCATAAGAAATGATGAAAATTTCTCACAACAAAGATACTGATTCACTGCACAAAATTGCTACACCACTACTGAAGCCAGACAGTTAAAAATAATAATAATAATAATAAAATTAAAAAAATAATGATAAAATAAACTTTGTTGTGATTTTGTATCTCTCTCTCTCTTCTATCTTTAGGTAGAAATCTAATTATACTTAAGTTTCAACTTGAGTTTCCCAGACTTACTCATCCAAACCTGTAGATCAAAATATTGACAAAACAGCCAACACTTGCAAGAAATTCATGCTCTTGAGACTCCAATTTTTACAGCGGCATTACTAATTACGATGTCATTAAACATAACAATAGTCCTCACTTATTTTCCTGTATATTGGGCTTCGGGATATAAAATGTCTCCATGATGTAGGTCAAACAAATGTAAACAACTAGCACTGAACTTCCCTCACAGTATAAGAAATAACAAGTATGGTAATACAAGTTCACACATAATGTGATGTGAAAAATTTACAATGCTTGGAAGTTATTGATGTAGGACGACTTTAGAGGAATTAGATTAAAGGTTTAGGTCCAAGAAATTAGGGTTTACTACATAAGAACTCAGCAACTAAAGTGAAAAAAAAGAAAGCAATAGATGAGAAGAAAGAGGAAGAGTTAACTAGCATCACACTAGTAGGTCCTTAAGCATCACACTTGGGGTAAAAATGTATTAGACCTTCTAGGGTTTGAGACATCTCAAAGCAATTTTGCTGGAAAATTGAAAATCTTATTCAAATGTCATGTCGTAAGGTTAGTGGCCTTTCAATTGACAATTGACTTTAAGAAATTAGAAACTACAAGGAAGACCAAAATTTAGGAACTTCTAAATAGTTCTCACAATGACTCTTCTAACAAAATTAAAATAGAAATAATTTTCTAAATAACTAGATACCAAATAAAATGACTAGGAGACTTCTTTAATTAAAAAAAAAAAAAAACACAAATTGTGAGCAGTACTTTGAACAAGACTAGTGAATGGTACTGGGAACATTATTTCTACTCAAACCTCCCAATAAGGTTGTCCATGATCATCCTCCCACCTTATATCAAAAAAAAAAAAAAAAAAATTATCTTCCCACCAAATCAAAGTAAGAAGCTCATTAAATTTTGATTTCTTTCTCCTTGAATGAGCTTTGTTGGCTTAGTTTCTATCAGCTTTCCCTGACTTTGATTGAACTTGTCTCTGCCAGGTTTTTGAGTTGGTACCACTACAACAAATTTGGATTAATGCATTGAAGTTCTTCATGCGAAATCCAAGTGCTATTTCACCAAAAACTCATGATAACCTCCATTCTTTGTAGATACAATTTCATCTTTAAGAATCTGCCAACCTCCTCTTGAAATTTAGGAAACGTAAACAATAAAGCAATGAATTGAAGTTCTTCATGAGTTGGTACCACTCCAACAAATCTGGATTAATGCATTGAAGTTCTTCATGAGAAATCCAAGTGCCATTTCACCAAAAACTCATGATAGCCTCCATTCTTTGTAGATACAATTTCATCTTTAAGAATCTGCCAACCTCCTCTTGAAATTTAGGAAACGTAAACAATCAAGCAATGACTTCAGAACTCACTTGAAAATTCTGCTTCCATGATAAGGAGTCAAATTTTTATTATTGAAGATAGGAGTAATACCCAAATCATCCAGCACCTCAAGTAACGCGGGAGAGATAGAAGAATAGCAATAGGGTTTGAAAAGAGAAAACCCTAAACTCTCAAAAGAGAAATATCACTCTAAAAAAAAATATTATTAATTATGAATATCAAAATAATGAAACACTATAGGTATTTATAGGGAATACAAACCCCATAAATTAAGAAACTATAGAAACTAGGAAACTAGCACTACAAAATTAAAGCAATATACAGACGACGATTTTTATTGTCGATGAGTTTTAGTGACAGTTTTTTATGATCTTTAGAGACGCTTTCAACGAAATCGTTAGAAAATGTATACATTTTCTAATGATATAAAATTGTCAGTCAGAAAAAGTTTATCAACCGTTAGTAAAATAGCAAAACTGTCTATAAAACTGATATTCAATTTTGACGACTATTAATTGTGGTTCTTAAATATAGCAGTGTATAGAGATAGTTTGAAAACAATCACTATATAACTTTTATTTTCTGTCTACTTAATAATACCGTTTGTATAAGTTCTTCATCTATACTAACTAATATATTTTACCGTCTGTAAATGTCATCTATCATTCAGACGGTTATCACTTGTTATCGACAAATGTGACAATCTTTAGTGATGATTTGGAAAAAGTTATTATATAAGTTTTTTTAGTAACGGTTAAACCATATCATTGACATAAGTTTATATTTATACTAATATAATTAATACACCGTTTGTAAAAGGGATCTTCAATTAAAACAATTATTAATTGTCGTCAATACTATTGGTAGAGGTAACATTGTAATTTTATAATAAATTATGTTTATAACTGGTAGTAATATAGGAGTAACTAAAATTATGGTAAATTTAGGCTAACTAGTAATAATATAGTAGTAATATAGTAGTAATTTAAATTATGTTAAATTTATGTTAAATGATAGTAATATAGTGATAACTAATAGTAATATAGTAGTAATTTTAATTGTGTTAAGTTTTCGATAATTAGTAGTAATATGGTTATAACTAATAGTAATTAGTGGTAAGTTAAATTATGAAATATATATAGCAATAATTAATAGTAATATAATGGTAATTAATAGTAATGTAATGATAAATTAAATTATGGTATAACGTAATTAATAGTAATATAGTGATAATTAATAATAACTATGGTAACTTAAATTGTGGGTAAGTTTACGAAAATTAATATTAGAAGTATAGTGGTAATTAGTAATAAAATAGTGGTAAGTTTACAATAACTAGTAGTGATATAGTTGTAACTAGTAGTAATACATAGTGATAATTTAAATTATTCTTAGCCGCCTTTAATTTCTGCTTCCCGCATCCCGCCTTCAATTCTCGCTTCCCGCCTTCAATTCCCGCTTAATTTAAATTGTCACACAATTTTTTTTTTTAAAAAACATAACTTCCCACTTTCAATTCCTTCTTCTCTTTCAAAACCTAACTTTCCTACATAATTTTCCACTCTTCATAACTTCCCGCCTTTAATTCCCTCAAATTCCAATTCATCCTATTATTTATCCTAAATGTCCATTTAAGAGTTCGTTCTAATTACCTCCTAACCATTGGATCAAATACAGAGATTGTCCACCCATCGGATGAAATGAGATTTATACAATTTAGAATTAATACCTGGACAGGAGAAAGAAACTAATTCGGATTGTTTTCGTGGTATACAAAAGCATCATTAACATAATATGAATTTATATTACTACATTATTATATGTAATGCTAAATTATATAATTATAGAATATTAATCATTTGGATCAATTTCAATTTAAGATACAGTGTCATTGTAATTCACAATTTCAATTTAAGATAACCAATTAATACATAATATTTAGTCTTACTTTGATAATTCTTACACAATTCATTAATAAATTGGATATTATTAATTTAAATAATAGTACATGATATTCAATATTAGTAATTAGATAAAATTAGTAATAAAAATTAATATCAGTAGTATTAGTAGTTTAAATGATACTATATAATTATATAAATTAGTAATTATCAATATTATATAATCTAATAATCAATATCCAATATCCATCCATTTTAAAGTTTGGCTAAGACAATGAAATGTGATTTATCCAATTAGAATTTATCAAACTAGTTAGTGTAGTTAGTTAGTATAAAATAGTTTACTTCTTCCTCTAGGTACATTATAATATCTCTTTACTTGGATTAATTTTTTATATGATTAGTTATTGTTATGTTATATTATAAATTTTCTGATTTTATTTAATCAATTATATTATGAATAATATTATATATGTTAAGAAATAAAAAAAAATTATTAGTGATAGTGCTAGTGGTAAATAGTGATAATTGGTGATAAATAGTGGTATAGTAATGGTAAGTAGTGATAATTGGTGGTAAGTAGTGGTAATGCATATATTACATGGTAGTGATAACTGATGATAAGTAGTGGTAACTAGCGATACATAGTGGTAATGCAGTAACCATGTGGTAGCGATAAGTAATAACTATGGTGGTAAGTAATTGTGTTTTTAATAATCATTAAAAATAAAAAAAAGTAAATTCTAAAAATTAATTATATGATATAATTTTATATAAATTTCAATAAAAGTAACAAAAAAAAATGAAAATATTATATAATTTTATATAAAATCCAAAACTAATCTATCAATATAATTAATTAAACTAATATAATTAAATAATATTAAATATCATGTAATTAATTATACCCACATAATTAATTACACTATTACATTCTCATATCCGATCAAAAAGAAACAAAAAAAAAAAACAAAATGAAATTGTAAATTGTTTAGTCGGTACATTTAGACTAAACTGTAAAATAATTACTATTATATTAATATATATTTCTATATATTACTAATATATTAGTGTAACTACATGTTATTATATTATATATTAATGTATTATATTATAACAAATACTATTATTATATTAACATTATACATAATATAGTATTATATTTTATATTATTGTGTTACTTATTATTATATTATATTTTATCACATTAGTATTAGATTATATACTACTATATATTAATATTACATACTATATATTATTATTATATATTATATTTTTTAAATTACTTATTAAATTATAATATAGTTTTAATTATATTATATGTTCTACAAATTCATAAATATAATATTTCATTTTTTCTGAATTTAAAACAATTAAAAAAAAAGGGAAAAAAAAAAAACAGGGGAGGGCGCAAGTGTGGGTGGACCACCCTATTTGTTTTTTTTTTAATCTAATCTAACAACTTCTTTTATTTAAAAAATATCAAAAATTTATTTTAATATTTTTACTTTAACTTTTTAATAATAATTGATTATTAATAATGCTAAATTAAAATTAAAATAATTTGTGATATAATTTTTAAACGTGACATGTGTTAATTTTTAAATAATCTAAAAGAAAACTAAACGTATGTATGCGGGTAAAAGTGC
This sequence comes from Dillenia turbinata, assembly GCA_037126225.1. Lineage (NCBI taxonomy): Eukaryota > Viridiplantae > Streptophyta > Magnoliopsida > Dilleniales > Dilleniaceae > Dillenia > Dillenia turbinata. The sequence continues at coordinate 9,884,538 of JBAMMX010000007.1, read as the reverse complement.
CCAAAAAATGGAGGGAAATAAAATTTTAGAAAAAGAGCGGGTTTTTAAATTTTTGTGAAAATAAGACGATGAATATCTTTAAAATCATGAAAACTCTCTCATTTCCTTTCATTCCTTTTAAAACTCTCATCTGCTCTCCAAACTCTCAAAATCCATTGAAAAACTATCACCAACCAAACTTTGTTCAACCAAAATTCTCATTCAATTGAAATCTATACTATATTTTCATTGAAACTTTGTAAAGTTTTGTCACTCTGTTAAACATCCAGTTGGATCTAAAGAAATCACTCTGTTGAGATGAGTATGCAGTTAAGTCTAAAGAAATCACTCTGTTGAGATGGGCAACCATTTTGGGCTTAAAAAATCCAACCATCAACCATCCGAGAAGCAGATTGTTACCAGGTTTAAAAATAAAAATAAGGTACAGGAGGTACGTCCCGGAAGAACAATTTTATTTGTTCATTATGATTTTTTTTTTTTAAAAAAAAAATTGTTATTTTGTTGCTGTGTATTTATATTTGTATGTATTTTTTTATCATTAATATAATTAATATTTTAGATTGTAACAATATTTATTTTCGGGTTGTTATCCTGGTTGTAATATAATATATGTAATGATCGTAAACAAATGACCATGCTCAAGAAGGAGGTTTGCGCCTGCCCCCACAAGCGGGCACCCGCCAAGGTGGGAGCCTGGCGCCCGCCAAGGTGGGAGCCTAGCGCCCGCCCCCCATACCCGGGCGCCCGCTCAAGAGGGGGGCTGGCGCCCGCCCCCACAGGCGGGCGCCCGCCAAGGTGGGGGTCTGGCGCCCGCCCCCATATGCGGGCACCCGCCCAAGCCCCCATACGCGGGCGCCCGGCCACAAAGATCACTATAGAATCAATAATAAAAATAGTAAACAGATCACTACGAATCAATAATAAAAATAATAACATCTTGTAATACTTGATAATCCATGATAAAATCAAAATTTCCTAATTCAATAGTAATGGATGATCGTAACATATGTTAATAATAAAATAATAAAATCTGTAACCGATAATAAAATCACTAATTTTCCCTAACTCAATAGTAATCGACGATAAAAGTAGTACATCACGTAACATAGGATAACCGATGATAAATCAGTAACATTTCCTAATTGAATAGTAACCGATGATAAAACTAGTAACATTTCGTAACATATAATATAAAATAAGTGATATTTCCTAACACAATATAATTGACAATAAAAGTAGTAATATTTCGTAATATATATGGTAATGATGATAAAATCAATTAGTTTTTCTAACTCAGATAATGTAAATAGTAACATATCGTAATATATAATAACTGATAATAAAATTGTAATCTCTCCTAACTCAATGTATCCGACGATAAAAATAGTAACATCTCATACATATAGTAACATATAGTAACTGATAATAAAATTACTGATTTTTTTTCACATTATAGTAACAGACGATAAAAGTAGTAACATATCGTAACATATGGTAACCGAAGATAAAAATCATAATGTTTCCTAACAACTAATTAACTGATAATAAAACCACTGGTTTTACCGACACTTTTTATATGTCACAATAGATACATGCATGCTACAACGGTTGTACAAAACATCAGGATATACTTATCCCGACTAGTGTATACTCAACCATATTCCATCCGTTGGAGAAAGAATTAGTGACGGGTTTTATATCTTTTGCTGACTATTTTTTATTGTTAGCATACTGCTCTTATTTTGTAGTGTAGAGAAATATAGAAACTAGAAAAATTAGGAAACTAAAACTAGAAAAATTAAGAAACTCTAAAAATTAGAAAATTATAGAAGTTGAAAACTAATGGATCTCTTTCCTTTTTCATAAGCCACCTGAATAATTTTTTGAAAGTTGTCCCACATCAGTCCCCCCTTCCTGAAAAGAACTCGCCCTCGAGAGATACTTTTAACGTCTGCATCTATATCCTCAACTCTCTCCTTTAGTTTTCTTCCCCAAAAACTTATGTTGAGCATGATAAATATCAAAACAACTATTATAACCATATAATCATAGTCAACCCTGAATTCTTCTACCCCACCCACGTGCTTGTCTGAATTAGATTGATAGTAAACTTTCATATTTGCTGGATCAATTTTGAAATATTCAGCTTCCGAATAAGAAATATCTACATTCTTTCTAATCATGTTGTGAATTGATTTTATGACGTCGCGAACTTCCACCGTACCACATGTAACACTTGGTAGCAAAGGGGTGAATTCTAAATAATTATGAGGTATTAATATCAGAACTTCATATGACGGATCTTCTAGATTTTTCAAAAAACTTGTTTTAGTCCAACCTGTATCAAGCACTACCACCTTCTTCTGTATTTCAGCCTCTAATGAAATAATGGTATTTGCAAACTGTAATGGTTTTGGTGAGCCAATGTCTGCCATACCATGCAATGAGTTTGAATCTGCACATGAAACAAGATCACCTCTACTGTTTTGAAAGAGACCATTCTGTTTTGTATCTTCTCTTTTAGAGATTAGCAGCACTTTTCTACCAACTAGATTCTGTACTTCTTCGTCTTCTCCATCTGGCTCACAGATCCCTTCTTCCTCATCAGCAGACCTTTGATCATTCTCCCTTCCATAGTCGGCAATATGAACTTGACGACGTTGAGGGCAATTGTTAGACTTATACCCAACTTGCCCACACCTGTAACACTTATCTCCCATCGATTTTGAATAAGGGTTGTTGTTAGTTGGTTCCTTCATATGCTCATTCTCTATCATATCTTTCTTCACAGGTTCAGAACTAGACCATATATTGACTCTCGGGTTTGCCCTAGATGCCTCCCCAGTGGGTTTACGGGCACCTTCACTCCCGTAAAATTCCCTAAACTCCATTGATTTGGCTCTCTGGGCCATATTTTGGGCTGCACTGAGGGTTAGAATGATCTGACAGCCAATTTTATCATGGATTGTATGTTTCAACCCATGAATATATCTCGCTACTTGTTGACCTTTAGTCTCCATTAAATTATTCCGTGCCGATAGTTGTAAGAAATCTGCCGTATATTCAGCAATAAATTTTTGCCCCTGCACCAATGTCTGGTATTGATGGAATAAAAATTGATCATAATCTGACGGAAGAAATCTTGCCATCAACATCCTTTTCATTTTTGGCCAAAACCTTATTGACTGTTTTCCCAAACTCCTTCGTTAGATCTGAGTCTGTTCCCACCACGAAGAAGCTCCACCTTTTAATCGATAAGCCACCAACTTTACTTGTTTTTCTTCTGGAATCTCTGCAAAGTCGAAAAATCTCTCAACTTCTGCTACCCAATCCAGAAAATTTTCGATATTTAAATTTCCATTGAATGAAGGGATATCGACTTACAACCGGAACTCTTCTTGTCGATATTGACGAGTTGCCCTTGAATTAGAGTTATGATCAAAAAATTGAGCAATCTCCTCGTCTGAAGAATTATTCTCGTTGGTGTGAACCCTACGAGGTTGTTGTCGTAATATAGGATTGAAGTGAGATCCCAGAGCGATTCTCCTGGTGCCACCTTCACTTCCTATATTGCCCTTGTTTGATCGCGACGTCTGCAATTCTGTTTTTGCCTGCTCTATTCATGATTCTACTCACTCCACTCGAACAGACAAAGTTTGAAGTGCAGCCGTTATGACTTGCAACTCTCTGAATATGTCAGAATGAGTATGATCTTCACTGGCTTGGTTGGCCATCGCAAGGGAAAGTCTTGGCTCTTATACCACCTAACGCGGGAGAAATAGAAGAATAGCAACAGGGTTTGAAAAGAGAAAACCCTAAACTCTCAAAAGAGAAATATCATTCTCAAAGAAAAATATTATTAATCATGAATACCAAAATAATGAAACACTATAGGTATTTATAGGGAATACAAACCTCATAAATTAGGAAACTATAGAAACTAGAAAATTAAAGAAATATAGAAACTAAAAAAATTAGGAAACTAAAACTAGAAAAATTAGAAAATTAGGAAAATTAAGAAACTCTAAAAATTAGAATATTATGGAAGTTGAAAACTAATGGATCTCTTTCCTTTTTCATAAGCCACCTGAATAATTTTTAGAAAGTTGTTCCACATCATCGAGAACTTAAGCATTGGCACTGATTTTCTTCAAAATTGATCATCTTGCCCTTAAACAAAAATGGTAAGTGTTAATTTGCCACCATGATATGCATCACTATCAAAATAGGACACAGTCTCATTATTCCATTTGTAAAACTCAGCATCTCAAACTGTCGGCAAAGGAATGGTAATTGGGACCCTATATAATTAGCGCTCCAGATCTTCCCGATGGATACTCAATGTGGGATGGAACATTCTTTAAAACATGCGTTCTTTCAAAAAAGAGCAAAATAACATGACATAAGAGGCCCTTGATTCATAGCTACTAAACTAGATTGATATGACTGGAGTTTGAAGCATAGTTCATGAAAGAACGAAAAAACAAGGTATGGAAGAGCAGAACATGGGAAAGAAGTACATTGTGGATGCATAATATCATACTGCAGTGAGGACCATATTTCCAGGAGAAACTTCTATACCAAAGCACAAATTAAATAAGTTTCGAATCTGCAAATATGGTAAATTAAGTTAATGTCTTGTGTGTGTGTGTGCGCGCGTGCTTGTCTGTGTTTTGGGGGGGGGGGGAGGTTTAATGTTGTGGGTATGCAATGATTTAGCACATACATCTGCAGAGCTCTTCACACCAGGAATATTTGGAGGAAGGGAACACTCGAGAATGGAATTTCCATTCAAAGTCCAACTGTGCAAGGAATTTTCCTGCAATTAAGAAAAAATTCATTGAACCATTGGATGTGCCCAATCACCAGTCCTACACCTAAACTTTTGAAGTTCAATCCATCAACAGAGATGCACATAACCTATTAAATTTACTCTGATGTACTTCAGATTTAATCTTCCCAGTAAATGAAATGTAAAGGTTAATGAAAAAATTATTTCTAGCACCGATCCTTTGAACCTTGTCCCCAGTGAAGCATAACTACAGGAATTGAGTGCTATTTCTTAATTAGCACAACCCACAGGCTCTTAAAGCGGTCCACATTCTACCATTATCAAGAAAGGAGTTTGCCAAACTAATGTTCCTGAATATTCATTTTTCAAATTGTATTCTTAATAAATAAATTACTTTCCTCAAGAAATAAATAAGATCTTTGATTGAATTGGCCTACAACTCAATTAATTTAACGTTGAGAACCTAGTAACTTAAGTTTCAACATTATTGCCTGGAAAAAAGAAAACCCTCAACTTTATTCACTGAACCACTGCTCTGTTGATCCTATTGCTAAAAAGGCCTTCCATGAGCTACTGATCTATCAAAGAAAAGGCTTCTAAGCAGGAAAGCAATAAAAACAACTCATAATTGCAACTAGAGTTCACATAAACAAGACCTAGAAAGGGTGAATCAGATCATCAACCTTCTAATTGTGAAAAACAAGTTTGACCTCATAATAAAGAAGAAACATGGATATATAAACTGTAAATAAGAACTATAATACAAGCAATGCACCTGGCTGCAGCTGTACAAACAGTATCCATTAAAAGCCACACTAAACCTGTTATCTGACGAATTTTTTCCATAGAAAAATCATTACAGACATGTAGAAATACATAAATAAATAAAAGATTAATGATCAACAACCAAAAAAACTTACAATTTGGTCATGAGCATCACAAAGGCCAGCTTTATTGAATTTTTTAGAAGTTATATCACAGATCCAAACTTCAAATGATCCAGATCCTTTACCAAATGCTAAAAGCATTGTGCTTGGGGACCTTACCTGCACAAGTGTTGTCACAATGGAGACAGAGGAACCAAGACTAGAGACCTGATAAAAAAGTTTAAAAAGGACTAGAGATCTTCAACACCTTATGACACCAAACTGTATATCACCAGATCAGAGAAAACAATATAATCTCAAAGAAAATACAAATAATCATTTACCTCCTTTAGTAAAGAAAATGGGGCATGATTAGCTTTGACTGATTCCAGCAATTCTTTGCAGCATCCCAGCCAGATCTTGACACTGAGAAGAAAAATACACCCAGCACTAGAGAATATATACCTACTTAAGTAATAAATAAATAAATAAATAAAAATTGTTTCTCCTACTTCACCATCTCATCTTCACTTATTCAACCCTGATCACTGCTAATCATGCATAAAGTTGGTCAGTTTAATATTACTGCATTTCTTTTCTACAATCACAACATGCTCTAAAAACTCAACATACATTCTTCCTAGATCAACGGTCATATATTTGGTGTTTCCCTTTTTTCCATCTAATTCTTGGATAATGCTCCTCATAAAGTTTACCATGGAAAAAATCACAATGATGTAAAGACACGTAATGTCTGGGAGCTCCAATTGATTGATAATAGAACTCATTAGGCAGTAATTAAGACACAAAAATTTTGTGTTCATTTTTTTCAGTGACTAAGGAGCATCTTAACAACCATAACCTTGATCTTTGTATATACTGGCATACAAGACTCACCTCCCATTAGAACTTCCAGTAGTCAACAACCTTTGAATTTTTTAGTGATTCCCAACTGATTGCAGTGACCCATGCACTATGTGCCTGAAGGAGCCCAGGAAGCATGATATCAGGAGAAACCCTGCTGAGATCAACTGAGTTGCATTTGGGCTCCCATATTCTCCAGAATGATATTTTAGCAGCCTTCCCCCCAACTGCAAGTACAGAAAAGCACTTCGCTGAATCATGTGGAGATGATTGACCATTTTCAGTTGATGAACGCAGCGGAGGAGACCAGGCGATAACAAGTGAGGAAAGCAGTTTATTGCAAGAAGCATATTGCCCAGCTGTTATTAGTGGCCAATTGCAGTTGTTTGCAAGATGTTTGCCATGCGGTGTCCCTTTGCTAGGTTGAAAGTGAGATTGAGTGACTGCAACGAGTTGGGCTGGACTACCATTCTTCTTCTTGTTCCTGGCTTGAGAAATATAAATAATGATTTAAGAGATGAACTTTGAAACTTAATAAATGGGAAAAAAGCAAGACCGGAGTCACGCTGTAAAAAGGGAAAGAACAACTGAAGGGGAAAAACATACCAACAAGGAAAGCATACCTTTGTTCTCCCACCCTTCTCAACTTTGACAACAGTGAACCGCCACAATTTTTTTTTTTCACCAATCCATACGGGTGCCGATCTAACCGAATCAGCACCCAAAGTTATGCCATCAATATGACCTGAATTTAACGAAAATGCAAACAAATGAGAAAGTATTACAAATTTCCTTGCAGAATTCTGACAATCTGACACAGAATTTAATGAATAGAGCAGAAAATTTTCTAGACATAAGAAAATGAAATTACGACGAGAAAAGACCAAATATCTTTAGCTTAAGAACCTGAACATCTATGATAAGATAGTATTGAAAGATTATGTAAAACGAGAACTGTGTGGTGCAAGCCTTAGTCTGGAATGTTCGGCAGTATGGATAACTAAAAGATTTAGAAAATTTGTCCTTGACAGTGCCAATCACCATCTAAAATTGAATATGCACAAATGAGTAACATCTCAACTGGCTGTCTTACCTGATCTCGTTCGGTTTATTTCTCATTCCTACTTGTCATTCACTTTGTAATCTGTCAATATTGAACCTTACAAGTATATTGAAGAACCAGAAAATGCAAAATCTGCCACATAACCCTAAACCTAGAAGCGAAACTCTTCCTCCACTTAACATAATCATGGACTGTCATATTCAAAAAGACCTAAAGGTCAACCTAACCTCTTGATGCTTCATTAACGGCCCTTGCACCAGTTACAGACATATGGGCTTCTTGTCAGGAAAAAACTATTAGCTAAGCTATTTCTGCTACCCAGATGTCCTTTTAACTGGTCTTTATCCCATTTCTGTCCTCAACAACTTCCATAGCACAAGTAATATTTCATTGATCAAACCTGCTGTTTTAACTTTAATTTCTTACCAAGGGCTATAACCCAAATTGTCTATTTAAATGGATGTAGATGCCTAACCAGGGGTAAGTCGAAGGTTCAAATTCATGTCATCTCCCCATTTCCTAGCCAAAAGAAAAGGAAAAGAAAAATCCCTTAATTTCTTAACAGTAGACAAGTTCAGTGATATTGATTGATTGCTTTTTATAGCTCCAATGTCAACAATATCTGTTTACCGCAGTGTGACATGCCCATTTCTGACTTGTAAACTTTTACGTCAGAGAGCGATTAGAAATTGGTTCCACAGAGATCCAGATTGGCAAGTGAGACGGGTGTAGAAAAAGAACATTGTAGAAAGAAGAGAGATGTGTGAGATAGGAAGGTCAATTAGAAAGAACTTTTGTTCCACAGAGCCTTCAGATTGACATACACCACAAATTGGTTCCTCAGAGACTTCAGATTGGAAGGTCAATTGCATCTTCCTGATATAATGGGCCTGCTCATTGTTGCATGCATACTTCAAAGAAAAATCAATGAAGCAAAATGTTAGCTAGCAGTGTATTATTTGGCTAAAACTCACCACAAATTTTCACCTGCAGACCACCTCCATCAAAACCCATTAGTTGACCTTCCACTCACCTGCACAATCATGTAATGTCAGCAGGTTCATGCAGAGCAGATAAAATTGAAAAATGAAATGCAGCTTATTGCCATAAAAAATGAGAAACTTTGAGCTTAAAGTAAATAAAGCTTGGTAACAAAGAACAACAGATATCTTTAAGCATTGACCTATTATGGAGTAAATATGGAAAGCAGCCATTTAATCTGAAGCCAATAATTAAAATGCGGCTGGTTGACTCAAACAAATATAAATTTTGAGCTTAAGAATACCTATTTGACATCCAGACTTCCACAGCTTCTCCAGCCTTAAGAACTTCTGAAACACTCTCATGTTTAGTCAACAATATTTCTTCTGGAAGATTGCCCAAGTTCATGCAAGGGCAAACTCGCAGAAAACTAGAACTCTGATCAGCCATGGTATTGCTACGGAAATTGATCCTACTTTCATCTTGATTCATTCTAACCCATACTTATTGTTCACCAAGAAATATAATAAAATGAATGGTGTATCAAAATGTCATCAATGGGACTGCTTTCTCCATTGGAAAAGTAGATGTAACTATAACATTTGCATCTTCATTGGAAAACAGAATTTTGGCCCTTTCTCCATCCAAAACTTCTGACCTTCCAGCAACCCAACCTCTCTTTGACTCATCCAGCTTCAGAACCAACAAAGTGCAGGCCTGCAAAACTTTTTGAAACAGTGCACAATGGTAGAGATTACCATCCAAAAGATATACGAAACGCATACCTCAACAGTAGACCCCTCCTGGAAATCTGAGCTGGGGAAGAATGTTACGTCTGTATAGACAGAGAATAATTCTTCAGGACTCAAGCCAACATTAGATTCGGCACTCACAGCAGCTTCAGCATCAGCACTTCTTCTGTCACCGTGATATAGAACAGTAAGGATCATCAATAATCAGGTTACAGAAACAGAGGAATGAGATATAAATGATGAGTGAGATTACTAGAACACATGAAGATGTACCATGAAGTCCCTGACAATAGCCCTTGATAAAATATTAAATGCTATGTAGTACCACTTAGTACACCATAAGAAACAACAAAAAAATGAATGGCATACATTGTTCTCACAGCGTCTAGTTCCCTCCGCTTCCTCTCCTGTCTATCAGCATGTTCAAGTTGATGGCACGATTGTGTTGCTCAGTCCTAATAGCATCAAGTACAAAGAAAAAAATCATACTAATAGCTAATATGTAAATAGTCGTCTATGGAAACTAAAAGTCACCAGCAAGAATGAACACGAGAGTGCAAACAAGGTCTAAGGAATTAAGAGAGGAAAGAACTTACATTAGAAAATGCAGCAGGACTCTCTGTCTCCTCGAAATTAATATTTGATAAATAATCATATAGCTTGTCTGAAATGTCTACAGCATATGCAAAAGAAAATATTGTTCAAAGAATAGTGGTTTGACGTGGTTGCCTCAGTCAATCAACAATATATGCGACAAAGAAAATGTACACTTGAACAACAAAAAGACAGTGATCTGACTCTGTTGCTTAAAATCTTTCTACGCTTTTATTCCAGATATAGTAGTAAAGATAGGACCCAAAATAGTTTTGGGTCTATTTTGTCCAGATCTTTCAGAGGAACAACACCCGTCGAGGAGGATTCTTTTTTTTCCCCTTGTCTTTTTTGAAAATTGATGTCCCATGCAAAGTCAAGACTTTAGTCTGATCTACAGCTCCGGTATGGGATTCATACAAACAACTTTTTACTAGTGGGGAAACCTCCAAAGGCATAGTCTTTGAGTGCGTATGTTACATGTTATAGAACCAACGCAACCTAATTCTGTTTTTCTGTCAATCTCTATGTCAACTATGTGAAATGGGTTATCTTTGCTTCCTAGAATAAGGTGATTCTGTCCTACAGATTTTGAGAAACTTATTCTTTCAAAGTTCAAATGTCCGGCAAAAGTAAAGAAGGCAAATATTTTGGTATTGTGCCAGTTGGTTCAAATGAGATACAAGGATGGTGCCAACACTTGGCCAAAGGTGAACGTGAAATAAGATGTTTCTGCATCTCTCTTCTGGTATTATCTAGCAAGCTTAACAATGGCAATTTTTGGCAAGTATCTATATAATAAGCCATTCGAATCTCCATTACCAATTATTCCCATAGACCTTGTATTTTAGATTCCTATGTAAAAAAGAGGATGGCCTAGTCCTTAAGCTTCGTAATAATTTTCTTCTATCCTCTTCTAATAATTGGCCTTTTTTATTCCCCCCTCCCCCCCCCCCCCCAAAAAAAAAAAGGTGTGGGGACAGCTTAACAAATCCTTCATGATTCACCAGAAACACTGTAATAAAAGATTGCTGCATGGAGGGGGTGGGGGATTTAGAGATCACAACTGAAAGCATAGTATAATAAAATAGTCCATAGTCTGTACCATACCTCCACCCACTCTGCATGGAGATCATATACTGGTGGACGATAGATCTTCGCACATCCTTTAGCTGTGCAGATAGCAAGCAAGCTCCTGCAGCAACTTGCATAAGCGACAGTATTTGCAGCAAGATGCTCTCATGATTCAGAGAAGGAGAAGCATTCCAAACATACAAGGAAAGAACACCCAACCCAAATATAGAATGAAAGGGAAAAAAAAAAAAAATCTAATTGGGAGAAGGGAGTTCCATACCCTCCATTAGGAGCCAAACAGACCACGACATTGGACGAACGGAAGGATGCCGATCCTGTGATAAGCACGTTGGGAGTAGTTCATTGGAGAGTAGGTCTGCATGCATTGCCATTGTAAGTAACATGAATGGAACTTACAATTACAAAATCCGTTTACCTTCGTAATAAGATTAATACAACTTAAACAAATTATAATGAAATTTGGCCAGCATTTCCACGGAGATGACAGATAACCACTTTGAGGAAAGCTAGATGCCTAATGAGAACACATTGCCTAGGTGTAAGTTTAGGCCACAGATCCAAAACTATCAAGGGCTAGAAGCAAAATAAAACAAATTACTTAAACAGATATTTGATCAAAAAAGCCGGAGATAATTAGGAAGTAGAGGAAGAAAACAATCAATAGGACGGAAATATCAAAGTTCATTCAAATGTTCCAGTAAATCTCTGACAAGGTTGGGAACCTTGCTGTCAAGAGAACTAGATTGGTATCTTAAAAGCTTGTTGTCAAATTGGAGGTTTCAACACTGGATTAGGCAATGTGGGATGCAGCATACCCATTCCACACATGCTTAACCTCCATATATACATGAGCGGAACAGGTATGGTGGGAGCAATAGCCCTTCTCCTCCGACCCCAAATCTCGGGTTCGATTTCTGTTGTAACCAAAGGAGCAGGTATGGTGGGCCCAATGGACTTTGGACCTTTGACAACGTGCCACCTGCCTTAAAACGTTAAATGATGCTGTTAAAGTTGAGGAATCCTAAGCTTTTATACCATGCCTAAGAGGTTGAATCAGGCAACATGGGCTTAAATAGTTGCAATGCAAATTACACGAGGTGATGATAAAATTATTGTAAATAGAACGACCCAAAACTCAAAATCCTTCTGATTATAAATTAAATATGCTCACGTTCCCCCAAATAATTAAAATCGTTAAGAGTACAACAAATACCTTTCCTTTCGATGATCCCAATTGAAAAAGGATTGCAGGAAGGAACTCTGGAGTTTTGTATCAAAATAATCATTTTTTTTTAATTTTTAGAAAACCTCGTTCACGAATGAAATTCACAAAATAACTTACATATATCGCAGGTTCAAATCTGCGACATACGCGTTTAAAACCCTAGCCCTAACCCCTTTTTTTCCTCTTCTCTCTTTCTTTCTCCTCTCCTCTCTTCCTCTTGCGACTTCCTGCGAACCCTCGAACCCTAATGCACAATGATCTCCCTGCTGCCTGCGACAAATCCTAGGGCACTTCAGTAGTACAATGACCATCCGTGTGGAAGAAAGAAGAGCCTTCATCATTCGTCTGAATTTTTACGATAAGTTCTCATAGAAATCCAAAAATTTTAATGTATATACATTGTTAATTGGTTTAATTGAAATTTAATTTGATATATGTTTATGTTTGTTTGTAATGCTCACTGTATATATTGGTTAAAAATTATCCAAATTGATTTAGATTTTAGGGTTTGAATGTTTAGTGTAAATTTAGAGGTTTAGGGTATAAATTTAGGGTTTAGGTTGGTATTATTGAATTGATTTATTGTTTAATATTTAATTGATTTGGATTGATATAAATTTTGAATATTTGTTGAATTTATTTCAATTGATTTAGGTTTTAGGGTTTGAATGTTTAATATAAATTTAGTATTTAGGATATAAATTTAGGGTTTTAGGATATTATTATTGAATTGATTAATGGTTCAGTATTTAATTAATTTAAATTGATATATGGAAAGATTGTCCTTCATGATAAATGACAGAGTGAATAATGGCTCTTGGACTCCAATCAGACCTGCCAGAAGAGGACCAGCCATTTCCCACCTCTTTTTTGTAGATGATCTAATGCTCTTTGCTGAGGCAAGCCACCTCAATATGGACCACATCCTTGACTGCCTGCAAGAATTCAGTGATGAAAGTGGTATGAGAATCAATGCTTCCAAATCTAAGCTGTGGCTCTCACCAAAAGCTCCTGTCTCTCTTAAAAATTCACTTGTTTCAGTTTGCAACTTCAGATTGACTAATGATCTTGGCACCTACTTAGGCGTCCCTTTCATCCACAAGAGAATTGATAAGCACATGTACCAAACCTTAGAGGAGAAAGTCCAATCTAAACTCTCCAATTGGAAAATGAATCTTTTGAGCACTGCTGGAAGAGTTACTCTCATTAAGTCTGTTGTTACAGCCCTCCCCACTTACACTATGCAGGCAACTTGGCTCCCTGAGAGTACTTGTAAGGGCTTTGACAAATTGAGTAGAAATTTTCTATGGGGCAGCCATCAAGGAACTAGAGAGATCCATGCCATCAACTGGAATAATGTTTGTAGGAAAAGGAACGAAGGAGGTCTCGGGCTAAGAAGTTTTAGAGGGAACAACATTACCATTCTCTCTAAGTTGGCTTGGAAAATCCTTCAAAATGATAAAACTCTTTGGTGTCAAGTTTTACGAAGCAAATACCTCACCAAGGGAAGTTTCCTTACGTATCACAAAAAAAAGAACTATTGTATTATGTGGAGGGGAATCATCAAGAGTCGAGATTGCCTCGTCAAGGGGATCAGCTGGAGGTTGGGAGATGGTCAAACGATTGATTTTTGGAATAATCATTGGGTTGGTCATAACAATCTTGCCAATCATGCCATCACTCTGCTTGATCCAACTTCAGAAGGTACCAAAATTAGCTTTTATCTAAATTGCAGAAAGGAATAGAACCTTGAGGAGTTAAGGAAGGTCCTCCCTGAGCAAAAGATTGAAGAAGTCAGAGCTATTATGGTTCCCACAAGCATGAATGAAAAGGACTCCCTTTACTGGAATGCAACCTCTGATGGGAGCCACTCTGTCTCCCCAACCTACTCCCTTGCCTAGGTAGTGACCAGCTCCATGCCTTCTCCTGGAGTCTCTTGGAGTTGGATTTGGAAGATTTTCTGCACAAAAAGGATTAGATTTTTCATCTGGCTTGCCTATAAAGGGAAGCTTCTCACCAACGCTGAACGAGTCAAGAGGATTCATAAGCCCAATGCCCCATATATACTACTTCCAAAGAAACCATTCTCCAAATGTTGAGAGATTGTAATTGGGCTAATTCCCTATGGGTTTTAGTGGCCCCAACCTCCCATTCTCTCCCACTCTTCACCACAAACTCCATTACAACTTGAATTAAGAACAACTGCACCAGCCCCCACAGAGAATGGAACATAACCTTCGCTGCTACCATTTGGCAAATATTGAAATCCAGGTACAAGCACATCTTTGACAAGTCTCCCATAAGCCTTTCTTCTGCAGTAGTTCAAGTTAGGAAGTTTGCCAAGGACCTCTTAATTGCTACTGCTTAATCCCTACTCAGTCCAAACTGGTGAAATGGCATCCCCCCTGATCACAAGCTGAAGCTCAACTTAGATGGTTCTGTCTTGTCTAACCCAGTCCGTGCCAGTGCAGGAGGTCTCTTTCGAAATTCAAATGGAGCATGGATTATGGGCTACTCCATTAACGTGGGATCCACCAATAGTTTGCATGCTGGACTTTGGGGATTGAGGGAAGGTCTCAAACTAGCCAGAAGCAAGAACTTTAGAAATGTGATCGTCGAAGCTGACTCTGCAATCCTCGTCACCTTGCTAAACAAGGGAGTCTCCAACTCTCATCCTCTCTTCCACATCATCACAGAATGCAGAGCCCTCATGGCGTCCATCGACTCCCCAGCGGCTTTCCACACTCTAAGGGAATGGAACAAATATGCGGATCACCTGGCAAGGTTGGGTCATACCGCTCTTCCTGGTTTGCAAATTCTTGTCTCCCCTCCAGATAGCTTGATTCCGCTACTGCATGAAGACCTTAAAGGAACGTGTTTTTTGAGAGGCTAGCTTGTGGGCTTCCCTTGTGTTTTGTTTTCCCTTGGCCTTCAGCCCATCACCAAAAAAAAAAAAAAAAAAGGAAAGAAGAATGTCAAAACCCTAGTTCGAGTCTGTTTGCTTGCAAGATTACAATTCTATTTTCATTTTTTTTTAATCTAAAATATAACCAAGATCTTAATCAGGAGAAGGATTTTGCTAGAGTTACTCATACTCTTCAATCAATTGATGGTTAATGTGGTGGCTAAGGATATTGTGAATTCAAATGTATTTCTCTTATTTTTTATTTCTATTAATTTTTTATTTAAATTTTTTTTTGTTTATTTTTTAACTATTTCTATTTTGAGATGACTCGGCATTCCATTATACCATCATAAGTTCGGTAAAAATTAAGTTTGACTTTGACCAAATCTCTCTATACATTACCTGTTGGGGATTCACCTTGTATCACTAGGTTGATAATTATTTTCCTGTTGGTATGAATTTATGATTTATTAATGGTGAAATATGTATATGTAACTCATTTAGATCATAACTTATCCATTAAAATTTCAATCCTAGCTTTAAATTTATGGTCAATCATGACAATGTTTAGCCAATAATGTGTACTTACCTGTGAAAAAAAATGATTAAAAAAACAATTCGTTACACTTTTAATTTATCAAATTTAATTTAAAATTAAACAGCTTTAAATATATTAAATATAATTATATAAATAATGATGACACTTATTTATTTGAAGATCCTACACTCATGTAGAATAGATAAATATAAAATTCATTATTTTACTATGATAATACTATGTTTAAAAATAACTTAAAAACTAATTTTTATATTATCATATTAAAAAAAATAAAAAATAAGTAAAATATATTTTTATTTTTAGTTTTTGCTACTCAAAAATAAGAGAATTGAGTTATATAACGATTGATTTTAGTGATCGGTTTATAATCATAATCTTTTTTTTAATTTTGTGATTTGTGTTCGAATTTCACGTAATAAAAGAAATTATGGGAGATCCACCCTCTTCTAATATTGATGCCAGTAGAATTTGATTTTTTTTTTTTAAGATTTTTGAACATATTTTTAAAATTTTATTAAATGAATTAATTAATAATTATTATTGGGCTTTGCGCCAGGTTGAAAGTAGGATATACCCGGTCCATCGGACGATTCACTGCAAACACATCGTCCGAGTGAAACCCTAGAAGCGAATGGGGTTAGGGTTATACTATATAAGCCGCACAAAGCCCCTCCAACGCAGAAACCGTACGGCGTCTTTCATTTACAACTCTCTCTCCCCCTCTCTCTAGAGCAATCTACCCCTGAGAAATCAACAATGTCGGTCGGTGAAGTCGCTACCACTTACGCTTGTCTCATCCTCCACGATGATGGCATCCCCATCACGGTACGTACTCTCTCTCTCTCTCACATCAATTAGCGATTAGTCGTGATATTGTTTGTTGGTTTGTGTAACATAGGCGGAGAAGATCTCAGCCTTGCTTAAAGCTGCCAAAGTTACCGTAGAGCCATACTGGCCACTCTTGTTCGCTAAGCTTGTTGAGAAGAGAAACATTGACGATCTCATCCTGAACGTTGGATCTGGTGGTGGTGCCGCCGTCGCTGTCGCCGCTCCCGCTGGTGGTGCCGCAGCTCCCGCCGCCGCAGCCCCCGCCGTCGAAGAGAAGAAGGTTTGTGACAGAGAATTACTTGTCCTTGGTTCGTTTGAACTATAATCTGTTTGACCTGTGGGTTTTAATTGTTAATGTTTTGGGTTTTTTTCTGCAGGAGGAACCAAAGGAAGAGAGTGACGACGACATGGGATTCAGTTTATTCGATTAAGACAATATATCAGTATGGATTTTTCTTATGTTTTGAGAAAATAGGAGGATCATCTTTGACTGAAACCTTTGGATTGGGATTTTGGATCATATGCTAGTAGATGGAAACCTATGTTTGAAGTTTGTTGTGCGTTTGTTTTGAATCTTATATCTCTACTATATCACTCTGTTAGAATTGTTTTTGTCTACCTTTTTTTTTATAATTCGGATCCATGCTTGTTTTGTCCCTAATTCTAGTTTCCTGTGGTTAGCTTAGACAATGTTGTTGTGGGTTTTTCTTTGATTCATCGTATTGGATTCCACTGCTAAAGTTGATAGCATATGTTTTTTGTTCTTCTGCCCCACTCGCAAGTTGTATGAAACATGATGGACTTTTTCAGTGTTTTTGGGTATTGCAATGTTGTATTGCAAAGAGAAGTGGCTTCTGACTTATGGGTGTCTAGTTGTAGCTACTGTATGTTATTTCACTTAAAAGTCGCACGGGTTAAGGTGTAATGATGACACAACCATGGCTTGGTTGAAAATAGGTGATCTTTGGAAGCCTAGGGTAAAGGGCAATTGTTTCATCGTGAAGACAATGTCTATTTGGTCTGAGTGTCCTTGGTAGTGTTTTGAGTCATTTAGAAAATTTGTTTGTCTCTTAAAGTTAGGAATAAATTGTCTCCAATTTTTGGATTTTAGTTTTCTTGATTTCGTTGTCTGTGTTTCTTTTTCTATGTATTGATATATCCTTGTTTTTTAAGTATAATTCAACATTTTTTGGTCCGCGTTTGTATTTTCCGAACATGGCTTTTTTGATTTAGTAATTTTAATTGGTTTTTACATCTGGGTCTTGTTCTTTAATTGTTTGTGATTGAATAGTGGATGCCTTGTGCTCATGAGAAATGGAAACCTATTTTTGGTGGGGAGTATGAATTTTTTACCGTGTCTATATGATTATGTTCTTAACATTTTGGAGAAAAAAAGGATAAAAAGGTTACAATTATATGGCTATTATTTTCAATTGGGTTGCTGTAAAAATTGATTACAAGAAAGCAAGGACTTAGTTTTATGAATTATGTGGGATCCTGGAAGCTTATTTGTGTATAAGTTGTGTTTAGTTAAGATTTTGGGATTTTGATTAGTGTAAGGAACAAAGACATCTTTTCATATGTAAAAAATGAATTTATTGAATTTCAATTGGATTTAGAAGGACAATAATAATGGAGAATGCTTGAAAGAAGAGAAAAGAAGTTGTGCATTTGGCCATTAATTTCCCCATCTGAATGAGCTTTTTTATGCATGCATTCATTGTTCATTGTCAAGTTTTTATGTCTAAGAGTTGAATCTTTTAGAGGTTAAATCTGGTGGTGTAAAATCAAGTGCACTGTTATTTTATGAAATGCTCGGACTTTGTTTGCAAGGTTTGAAAACTAAGTTTGGTTAGGCTCATAAAAGAATTAGATAATTCAATTTAAAAATAATATATTAAATATTGCTCGAGGTAGATGGTTGGGTTGTTTCTATTGCCAATCAAGCAATATTAATCAAAATAACTTTCTATCTATACCTCCTGTCCCCAAAAAAGAAAAAGCGTATGCAGAAAAACTGATTGCTTTTCATGCTTTTCAATATGCATTCCTTCATAAGTAAATATTTAAGAGTAACTTTTGATTCTCTCAAATCAATAGGTTTAATTAGTGAAAACAATTGTTCATATGACCAAGGGATTGTTGTGGGACCCTAAACCATATAAAATTAAACACACTTAACCTGTTTGAAATGTGAATTAATCCACACTATATAAAATTAAACAATTGGATCTGTTTGAAATGTGAATGAATTCAGACTTGTCCACAGAGACACAGCATGGTTCTATGTCCTTTTACATAGAACTATTTAGATGACAAGCTTAAAAGGCCATCAAATAGATTACAGGCTTTCCAAATACTAGAAGGGCAATGACCTCAATTCTAAGGTATAATGTGGTTGATACTTTTGCTGGGTGTTCAGATTCCTCTCTTTTGTTTGCAAGTTCAACCTCTTTGTTGCTGGGTTGCTAGATTCGTCAATGAATTTAGCCAACACTAAATCTTTTGTTGATTCTCCTATGTATACAAAGATGCCTCTTCAGCAAGTTATGCAATTGCAAATCAGGACAGAGCCTGTCCTTGTTTGGTCGGGGCTGGAAAAAGGAGGTTTTTAACCGTTGCTGGTATCCATCTAAGTTGCGTTTCTTCTGACTAATTTCGTGGTCACGGCCTGGCCTAAATCTCCCCAAGAGTTTGAGTTTACATGCATTCTTATATATACCTACTAAATGCTAAAGGCACATTGGCAGAGGGTGTTACCTTCTAGGCCTGTAATCAAAAGAAAGCAAATTGTTGTAGTCGTTATGTTGACCTTTTCGGGATATTTTCCAAGTGTTTTTTGGGGAAAAAATTCTCCAAATGTGATTGTTTTTTTTTTATTTTTTTTTAAAACTTAAAAAAAAAAAAAATTTCGAAGGCGAGACTGGACATCTTGCCTTCTGGAAGCGAGATACCCACTCTCACCTTCCGGGAAGCCAGGTGCCCACTCTCGCTTCCCAACTTCTCTCTCTCTCTCTCTTTTATATTTAATTTAAATTATTAATAAAAAATTAAATATTAATGAATATTATTAATAAAAAATTAATATTAAATAATATTAACTATTAATTTTAATCAATAAATTTATAATTAAAATATTAATAAAATTAATTTAAATTATTATTAACCAATATTAAAAATTATTTAAAAATTATTAAAAGGTTAATCAATAATTAAAAAATTGTTAAAAATTAAATAAAATTAAAAAATTATTAATTAAAAAAGAAAACATATAATTAATAAAAAATATTATTATTAATTTTTTTATTAAAAAACATAATTTATAAAATTTCATTAATTAAAAATTAATCAATAATTAAAAAATTAATAAAAAATTAACTTATAATTAAAAACATATAATTAATAAAAAATAAATATTAACAAAAAAATACCACATTTATCAACTACAAGCCTTAAATTTAATTCATTCACAACTAATGAAATTCATCCCAAAATCAGAAATCAACTTTAGAAAAGATTTTAAAAGAGACGGATTTTTACTACGAGAAAATGAGTCACTGATATAAAAACTGTCCCGACAGATTTTTAATCATGTTTTTGGAAATCAGAATAATCTAAATTTTTAATTCTGTTTTGAGTAGTCAACTTTGATCGTTCATAACTTTTTCATCTGAACTCATTTTTCTATAATTTTTAGATCATTTTAAAGATCACATTTCGTATAATAATTTATATTTAGAAAATAGACTCAAAATTCTGCAAGATATGGGTCAAAAATCACTTCGAATACCCCCTGTCATCCATGTGAAAACCAGAAAACAGACTCGGTGTATACCTTCAACTCAATTTTTCGATGATCAAGAGTTGTCGTCTACGATTTCAATCAACCCTGAAATGATGTTTATACTTCATATTTTTGACTCCAGGTGTTGATTATCTCATTTCAATATCGGAACATCAAGAAAAATGGTAGTGTTCTGATATTAGAAAGAGATAACCAACACCTAGAGTCAAAAATATGAAGTGTAAACATCATTTTAGGGTTGATTGATATTATAGATGACAATTCTAGGTCATCGAAAAATCGAGTTGAAGGTGTGTATCGAGTCTGTTTTCTGGCTTTCACATGGATGACAAGAGGTATTCGACGTGATTTTTGACACATATCTTGCAGAATTTTGAGTCTATTTTCTAAAGATAAATTATCATTCGAAATGTGATTTTTAAAATGATCCAAAAATCACAAGAAAATGAGTTCAGATGAAAAAGTTATGAACGGTCAAAATTGACTACTCGAAACAGAATTAAAAATCTAAATTATTCCGATTTCTAAAAACATGATTAAAAATCTGTTGAAACAGTTTTTATATCAGTGACCCATTTTCTCGTAGCAAAAATCCGTCTATTTCAAAATCCTTTCTATGGTTGATTTTTGATTTTGTGATGAATTTCATTACCTGCGAATGAGTTAAATTTAGGGTTTGCAGTTGATAGGTTTGGTATTTATTTGTTAATATTTATTTTTTATTAATTATATGTTTTTTATTATAGGTTAATTTTTATTAATTTTTCTAATTATTGATTAATTTTTATTTAATAAAAATTTATAAATTATGTTTTTTAATTAAAAAATTAATAATAATAATGTTTTATTAATTATATGTTTTCTTTTTAATTAATAATTTTTAATTTTATTTAATTTTTAACAAATTTTTAATTATTGATTAACCTTTTGATAATTTTTAATATTGGTTAATAATAATTTAAATTAATTTTATTAATATTTTAATTATAAATTTATTGATTAATATTAATAGTTAATATTATTTAATATTAATTTTTTATTAATAATATTTATTAATATTTAATTTTTTATTAATAATTTAAATTAATTATAAAATTTAAAATAAAAATAGAAAAAAAAGAGAAGTGGGAAAGCGAGAGTGTGCATCTCGCTTCCCAAAAGGCGAGAGTGGGCATCTCGCTTCCCAGAAGGTGAGATGTCCAGTCTCGCCTTCATTATTATTATTATTATTTTTAAGTTTTGATCAAAAAAAAAATAAAGAATCTTGACACCTCCATTTTAAGAATAATAATAAAAAAAAAAACAACCTCATTAGGGAAATTTTTTTCCCAAAAAACACTATTTTGAGAAATATCCCGAGCTTTTCCTGCTTCCAAGAATTAGGTTTCATCATCCTTCCTCAGTGGTCCTTAAGAATGAAAGGAATGGTGGAAGAATTGCAAATTTCCCTAGCTCATCCCTTGTCCCCCATATCCTGGACGACTTTTCTGTTTTGCTTCAATTTGATCAAACACCTGCGCGCTAGGATGTGAGATAAGGCAAGGCGTATCAAACGTGATATTTAGATTCGGAGCGCCAAATATAGGCTTCTATAAAAAAATGTTATTTCATTTCAAAAGTACAATGTGCCACATGTAGGTTAATACGGTAATAAATCATTCACTAACTAACGAACAACAGATTCTATTTCTTACACCATTATTTGTGACCAGTTCTGTCGTGACACTTCGGTATCCGTAACACTACCTGATCACAGCTCGACTCAAACTTAGGTAGTTTGGTATAGACCTCGAGTTCAAGTCCAATTGTGTCAAGCTCGAAGGTTTGACAGATTATCTTAAATTAATTAATTATATTTTTTTAAATAATTTTTTTATGTAAAATTATATTTATGAATATACTCTTTTAAATATATTATTCATACTACTTGATGACATGACACTATCCGACGACACTTCAAGTTCGAGCATGAGCTTGAGCTTGAGAAATGTAAACTCGGGTCACACTACCTGACGATACTATTCGATGATCGAGCTTGAATCACATTACCTGACGATACTATCTGACTCGATCTCACGACGCCATTATTTGTGACACTATATCTAACATCCCATCAAGATGTGCATGTGCATGCCCACCTAGCTTGCTCATCTTGCCCACAATTGCATCAACCAAAATCTACACACCTCTCTTTAGACATTTTAGCGAACATGAAAAGTAAACACGGGGGAAAGCTCGATTTCCATTGGTCTTGGGGTTGAACCGTATGCAATTCCAAGGCATACTTTCTTACGCCATTGAGTACCATTGATCTCAATTGGTCCAGCATCACTAAAACTCTGCTAATCAACACACCCTCAAAACTGTTGCCCTTACGACACAGCATTAAATTGAACTTACGTTGATTAGTGTCGGCAAAATTGAAGTCAATTCTTTTTGTAGACACACAATGCATAGACAAAAAAGCATCCAGCAAGTAGAGAAACACCCAAGTGCCAACTTTGAAGAAAATTCTCCACTGTCCATTCACAATTTTTTTTTTTTGAACCGAATCATTAGATTAGAAAAAAGAAATTATAATCATTAAATTATTTCTTAAAGACACTATCCATTCACGAATATACACAACGCAGGAACCAAATTTCTCTGTGGCATTTGCTTGAAGACCTTAAATCTATTTTATTATTTTATCAGAATTTGATGAAATTAATCATATAAAAAAAACACTAAATTTCATATCGAATATTTTAATTTTCACATGCATACGAAATAGCAGTTTTAAGTTTGAAAGGAAGGGTCATGTATTGGCTTACTCCTGCGTTTGCTTGGGCGAGAGGGTCAAACGTGGTGGCTTGAAAATCAAAGTCAAAGTCGGAGCGGAAACACGTTTGACCACGTCCTTCCGTTCCAATTCCAATTTCAACTTGGCAACGCACGATGACACGTAAGCAGTGTTTCGTTTATCGTTTCGTAGTGGGAGCGCGGCGGTGCGTGCGGGGCAAGCTAAACATAACTTCCACCTCTATTCAGAACACATTCTCTCCACGCGTCTCCCTCTCACAGGCCGTTCACATTTAGGAACGCTTCCGGATGTTTCTAATTTCTTCCCCTGCCTCTTCATTCCGCACACCCTATAAAATCCCCTTTCCTCATCGATCAAAAACTGCAAAAAGAAAAACAACAAATCTCTCCCTCTCCCTCTCTCTCTCTCTCTCTCTCTCTCTCACAGCGACAACGAAAGAAAGTTAAAGTTGTGTTGAAGATGATGTCGATATTCAGTTCGTTTGATGCTGTCTGGGCCGAATTGTTGTTCGGAGGTAGGATTGGTTGCGGTTTGTCTTTGTCTCCGGCGGTTTCTGTATCCAACCGCGGTGGTGTCGAAGAAGTTTCGATGAAGAAGAAGGAAGAGAATACTCAATCAAAGACTCCTCCTCCTCAACAACAGCAGAAGAAACAAAGGAATCCGCGGTTTGCCGTGGAGTTGGACGGAGTTCACTGTTTTGAAACCATCGTTCCCTACTGATGAGGGATGCTGCTTCATTCATTCATTCATGTCTTTTTGGATGATTCTTTTTTTTTTTGTCGGGACACCAACTTTTTGATCATGTAAAAAAGGAATTCATATAGTTAATGGAACTGCAATCGTTTTATTATTTTCAATCTCTGTGTTTCACCAATTGCGCTCACATCTTCTCTGAATCAATCTCTCTCTCTCTTTCTCTGTTCTTATCTTAATTATCCAAACATCCCAAAAGGTGGAAATTAAAAACAAAAATCTCTTGTTTCCGCTGGCCTCTGCTTCTTTATAGGAAAAAAGCATCGAAAAGGTGAAAAAATACAAACCCTCTCCTGAGTGAAGGAAAAAGATGTCGGAAGAAAAATCTCTGTTTTACAATAGTTAACAATATTTAGGTTTTATTGGAAGGAAGGAAGGCCTTCATGTTGGACAAACAAAATCAACCATGCTAAAGTCTGAATTATTATTATTATTATTATTATTACTATTATTATATTTTTGGTCAATTACTGTAACTTCTTTCCTTAATTTACACATTTTAGGAACTATTTATTTATTTATTCAATAAATCAAGTGAATCAAAATTATTAGTGTGAATTTGAGAAAGTTGAAGTTTGGCGTAGTTAAAATTGGGTAAACTTTTTAATATTAAAAATATTAATTTAATAACAATTTAGATTTCTCTTAAAGGAAATTTGACTTCTATTTAAAAAAATTTATACTTTTTTACAAAAGAATTTTAAATATAGTTGAAAAATATTTTAATTGAATAAGATATAGTAGTGATTAATTAAGAAAACTTGGTTTCCTAAACTCCACCTTATTCAAAGTGTACAACCTTTATATATATTTTTGAAAATATTTGAAGAAAGTCATATGTTAATTTAATTTTAATTGGCACAATAAACTTTTGTAACCAGTTGGTTAAAAGTTAAACATTTTCCGGCAACCGGCAATTATCAAATTAATGACATAATTCTTCAAGAAATTGAAAGGCATTGAGGATTGAAAGTGACACGCGAGCCAATAGCGAAGTGAGAAAAGCATAATTGCAGTGCAGAAGCCTGCACCTAAGATAAGTGTGGAGAGAGACAGAGAGGGCAAAACAAAAACATTGAAGAACTTGAAAATTTTAAATTATATTAAAACTGACACCCGCCATTGGAAATAATCAAAAAGCAAATAGGAGAAAGGCGGCAAATTGGGATTTCATTTCAATTAAAGTAAAGCATATGCAGCAGAACAGATAAGCTATAAGGCAGTGGCATGGCAGCGCACGCAAACCTGTGAACTGTTGCCTTTCTATCATTTCAAGAAACTGGTGCCACAACGGTAAAAAAAGTATGCATTGCACTGAAATTTCCTTTCTGGTTATTCAAAATTGAAGACTTTGATTTGAACAAGATCTAAACCTAGTTAACTTCACAAAGCACCAATTTAGCCTCTTAGTAATTCATTGTCTTAAAATTTAATGACTTTGATCTAATTGACACATCATCAATTTGGTCTATTGAGGTTTTGGGTTACGAACGACTCATTCATAGTGTTCAATGTTAAAGATTTTGACCTGATCCTAACCCTAATTGACTTTATAAATTATCAACTTAGAAAAGTTTTTCATCCGGGTCTGTCTCATTTTGTCTCTTATATGCAGTAAGATGTTGACTTCCTCATCGACTGGTGTTGCAATGTCCAATCAATGATTAGTCAAAAAAAAGGGCGCCTGAAGGGTTGCCTATTCTGCCAATGACAGAATGGGCAGCGTGCTGCCCAAACGGCCAAATTTCCAGCCGTTGGGGGAGCTGCTTCCAACGGCTAGAATCTAGCCGTTGGAAGCTTCAAATGCAGCCTTTATCCTCTCTCTCTCTCTCTCTCCCCCCTATAATTATCTCTTCGCTTCTGCAAATTTGATTATCAAGCAAGTTCACTTGCATTTTTCCTCCCTTATAATTTTTGGGATAATACTCCCTTGAAATGTCTTCTTGAAATTCAATAAAATAACCATTGTTTTTCCAATTTTTCAGTCTTTTGATATCATAAATTTAACAGCTAGAACACATATGGTAAGTTTTAGAACTCCTCTTTTTTTTTTTTTTTTTGTCTTCAATTTGGTTTAAATGTATGTGGTTATCACTTTGATGATTTGACACTTGAGTTATTATTGTTTAATTTTTGGCATATGCATTTTGTGGTTTCTCTGCTTCAAACTACAATAAAGTGTGGAGTTTCAATTGGAAAATTGAATTTGCTATTTATTAGACATGGACTTTCATTTGTCACGGAGAGAGAGAGAGAGAGAGAGAGAGAGAGAGAGAGAGATTCGGGTTTTCAAAGGATTGGTTGGTTAATTTTATCAGATGCATTTCAAGATTTTTTTTTGGGGGGGGGGGGGGAGGGTTGTATGGATTTTCTTAAATGAGAAAATCGTTGGACTTTTTGGAGCTCTCTCTCTCTCTCTCTCTCAAGAATTTTTTTAGATGTTTTGATGTTGACCCAATTTGGGTCTGAATTTGAATCTGACATTTTGAAAATATGTTCTTGTGTTTGATTTGAAACCAAAGTTTTCCCCCTTAATGTTGGTTTTTTGGTGCCTTTTCTCGTATTTTAAACATTATTTTTGTTTTCATCCTTATGCTTGGTAAAGCCTTTTTTCCTTCTTTTCTCTCGACTCTCTCTACTGCTGTTTTTACAGCTTTGTTAATAATCTTAAAATACTTCTGTTTGCTGAATTCAGCAGGCAAAACGGATTCTATGTAACTTATGCTGGAAGATCTTTCAGATCAATTGACTGAAAAGTTAAATTTTTTGGTAAGATCATCTATTCATTGCGAAAGTTTAAGAATTGAAGCAAGTTATTTAATAATCGGCGGTTAGTTCCTGTTGAAGTTCTTGGTGTTTCTGGTGCAACAATTGAGTTATGGCTCTATACATACCGGTTTCTTGTAAACTTGAATGGTTGTCGTTGAAAGGATGTACCTGCAAAAACCGCTGGAGGGTGTCACGGTGGGGAGACTCCGACGCTTAAATCAGAAAGAACGATTTTTGAATGATAGAAACAGATTGAGAGTTTAAAGGAGTGATTTCTTGTGATTAGAGTGTCCAATGTGTGAGGCAAAGAAAGTGTACTTGGCTTTGATGAGATGTCTTATACCTGTAAAAATTATGCGCTACTGAAGTGTTTTAATTCTACTTTCCTTATCGAATTGATCCGAAAATTTCAGGAATTCAATATTTTGAATTGATTGTTTCTTTAGCCGAAAGATTCTCAAAATGTCGTCCCCAGTAAGAAGCGGAGATTAATAGGGCACTTTGGCTTTCCTCTAGAATTGTTGGCTCTTGATCGGTCGTTCGACTGATGAAAGACTTTTAGGGCTCTATCGGTTGAGGGGCCGATCATTGAATACCCGATCGGGACGATTACCTTTACGTGACGAATCATGTTCGATTAGTGGGGTGACTGAGTCCCTATCGTTCGGTAGATTTGGACGACTGAAACCTTTCGATAGATAATCATATTTGAATCTCGATCGGTAGCTGTCTTTCGTAGATTTTTTGTGTAGGTCTTTCTAAGACCGACTCATCAGATCTGATTTTGAGGCCTTATCCCATCAAAGTCTGTCAGGGGCTTCAGTATGGGGTTTACAAAGCTCATGCCTTTTTATCGAGGGAAAAAGGAGTTTCTTATAATTTGCTCCTTTGTGAGTTTTCTAGCTGCACCGTTGAGAACCGAGATAGTGCCCCGGATTCGGGCTCTTGATTGTAGACCTTACCAAATTTACCTCTTAAATGAAGTCTTTGTCAATTTGGCCGTACTTCTTGTCCACTGTTGGCCTTTTAAAAGGTTTCAAGGACTTCGGCGATTGTCATCTAAATGCAGAAGTATAGCTGTTCAATGTCGGGTACTTACTGCAGGCAAAAATTCTTTTAAACTTTTCTTTAGAGGTAAACTTAAATTGTGCTTCGGGTCAACATGGGCCACAAGGTTTAAAGAAGAGCGACCACCCATGTAAGTCACAGTCACATCTTTTGAATTTTGAAAGAAGGGAGATCATGTAAAACATTAGGCTAAGAAAAATTATTAATAAGGCATGGAATGAATAAATTCCACAGTGAGTAGGGGAACTGTTGTCTCCCCAGTGAATTGGAGAACCCTCTTCTATCGTAACCATATTTTTCTTCAATTAGCTTTTGAGGAGGTTTCCTTTTGTCATCCTAAAAATAATGTTATTGGTCTACCATGGACGATTTCTACATTCATGTGGCAAAGTGAGAGAACGTGAAAGTGGATAATTTCAGTCAGGTGATGCAGATATTTATAATGTGTTGGGAAAATAATTTATTACCAAAAAAACATATTAATTATCGTATTGAATCATTCAAATTAAAAATTTAATTAAATTGAAATTGAAATATAAAATGGATCAAAATTATACTTGATTCCATAACTAAAAACTGAAGTCTTGATTTGATTTTCGTCTGTACAGAATCCGAACACGACCTTCTAGATCAAAAGTGTTTTCACAGAATCTCTCTATTAAGGAGAAGAGTATTACATTGATTCAGAAACTATAATCCTATTTATAGTTATAGAGTGATTTTTACCTTTCAAATCTATCTGTTCAGCTTATGGCCTGTCTGTTCAGCTTATGACAGTTATTCTTAAATCACTCTTAAATATTTCATATTTAACCCATCATAAATAGTAAATGTCTATTGATATCTATACATTTATTTATTTCTATATCTTTTGAGATATTTAAACCCAAATTATCGAATTTTTTAAATTTACCAGATCACTGTCATACAAACTTAATTTATGGGTTTGATAGTATGCAATATATAATTATTTGAATATATAAGTTCAATGTTGGATTAGTGATTCAACAATCTCCCACTTGGCCTATATATGAAACCTTATAATTATATAATTGTGAAACAACTGAATGATCTCAATTTTTATGTCAATATTAAAATATATTTGCTACCAATCCGATTCATCAATCATACCAATTTATGATCAAGACAGTTTTTGTTACATTTCTTTCGTAATTCAACCCTCAATGGTCACGTAAATTGATATAACCGAATGATATAGATTATGATATGGATATGTAGTATGGAAGTGTCATGCAATGTGATATTTAACTTGCCTATTTCCAACTGTTTCTCTTTAGTGAGATCGTATCAATTCAGAGTGTGAATAAAAAAAATAAATCTTTATTTCTGTAGAACTTAATTATAATAATTAAATGTTTATATCAACAAAGCATTAATAATTACAAAATTTTCACTAAAACTGTACATCTTTAAGTGTCATTACGCCCATACGAGTAACGTGCTTAAGGAATACTTTGGGTGGCAAACCTTTGTAAGCGGATCCGCAATTGTGGAGTCTGTTCTTATGTGCTCTATAGATATCTAACCACACTGTACTCTTTATTTAACAACTAGGAACTTAATGTTTATGTGTTTGGATTTTGTCGAGCTCCTATTGTTATTGGAATAGGGGACTACTGATTTATTGTCACAAAATAATTTGAGTGGCTTGTCAATGCTATCCACTATCCGTAGTCTCGTGACAAAATTTTGTAACCATATTTCATGGTTGGATGACTCATGACACGCTATGAATTCTACCACCATTGTGAAAGGTGCTATAAGAGACTGTTTAGCACTCTTTCAAGAAATGGCTCCTCTCGTTATCATGTAGATGTAACATGTTGTAGACTTCATGCTATTTTGGCATCCCGCAAAGTCAAAGTCAGTATACCTAGTGCTTTCAAACCGTTTCGACCTCCGATACATGAACATATATTCTTTCATTCTTTGAAGATACCGCAAAACCCGTTTGACGACTTTCCAATGGTCTATTCCTGGGTTGCTTAAGTATCTGCCAAACATTCCTGTAATGTACGCAATATCCGGATACGTACAAACTTGAGCATACATTAGACTCTCTACTGCTGATGAATAGGGAATCTTCAATATTTCTCGTTTTTCAATATCATTTTGGGGATACTATTTGAGACTAAATTTATCTCTTTTAACTATAGAGGTATCACCTGATTTACAATTTTGCATATCATATCTTTTTAAAACCTTTTCAATATATCCCTTTTGGGATAATTGCAGAATACACTGAGAATGAACTCGGTATATCTAATACCTAATACGAAAGAACTTTCACCAAGATTTTTCATCTCAAATTTTTTAGTGAGAAAGATCTTGGTTTTATGCAATAGGTCTTTATTATTACTGGCAAGTAACATGTCATCGACATATAAAACCAGAAAAATATACTTACTCCCACAGAATTTATGGTATACACATTCATCAACTAAATTCATCTCAAAACCAAATGAGATGATCACTTGATGAAATTTAAAATACTATTGTCGATATGCTTACTTGAGTCCATAGATGGATTTCTTAAGTTTGCAAACCATATTCTTTGGGTCTCCTAATACAAAGTTTTCTGGTTGCAACATATAGATTGTTTCATCAATGTCACCATTGAGAAACACCATCTTTACATCCATCTGATGTAACTCAAGATTAAAATGTGTCACTAATACCATTATAATTCTAAAAGAGTCTTTCGAAAAAGTTGAAGAAAAAGTCTCTTTATAATCGATGCCTTCTTTCTGTGTGAAACCTTTTACGACAAGACGAACTTTATATCTTTCCACATTGCCTCTTGATTCCGTTTTGGTTTTAAATATCCATTTACAATCAATGGGTTTCGCACCTTCAGGCAATGGAACAAAATCCCAAATGTTATTGTCCTTCATGGATTGCATCTCCTCATTCATAACATTTATCCACTTTTGAGAATTACAACATTCCATGGCTTGATGGAAGTTGATTGGATTATCTTCCATCATTTTAATGTCAACCTCATGTTTTTGAAGAAATACAACATAATCATTCAAAATTATACTTCTTCTTTTTCTAGTGGATTTTCTTAATGGCATAGGTTTTTGAAGTGGTAGAATTTGTTCTTCTGGATTGGAGGGTTCTTCAACATTGTTTGATTTTGATGTATTTTGAACAGGATCAGGGATAGAAATATGATCAAATTCAATAACACCTGTGGAAATATCAACATATTTCTCTTGGAAGACAATATTTCTAGCTATATCCCCCCAGCAAACTTAACATCCTCAAAGAATCGAGTATTTCCCAACTCAAAGATGAACTTATTTGTGGGATCATAAAATTTGTACCCCTTAGATTTTTCAGAGTATCCTACAAAATAGCAACTAACCGTTTTAACATCCAGTTTCCTTTCATTAGATTTAAAAGGCCTAACCTCAGCTGGACAATCCCAAACGTGTAGATGCTTCAGACTAGGACGTCCGCCGTCCAAAGTTCGTAGGGGGTTTTGGTAGTTGTCTTAGTAGGAACCCTATTCATGATGTATGCTGTAGCCTTGAGTGCCTCTCCCCAGAGTGACTCAGGTAAGACAGAATGAGCTATCATCCTTCTTACCATATCTTGAAGAATCCTGTTTCGTCTTTCAGCAACACCATTCATGACAGGTGAGCTAAGTATGGTATACTGTGGGACGATACCGCATTTCTCTAGAAAGTGAGCAAACGGTTTTGGACATTGTTCACCTGATCCATAATTTCTGTCGTAGTATTCTCCATCACGGTCAGATTTGACTTTCGTAATTCTTTTGTCGAGTTTATTTTTAACTTCAACTTTATAAATTTTGAACACATCCAGAGATTGAGACTTTTTTATAAAGAGATAAATGTAGTCATATTTTGAATAGTCGTCTATGAACGTAATAAAATATTGTTGACCATTCCAAGAAGCCGAAAGGAATGGTTCACAGATATCCGTATGAATCAGTTCTAAGACGTCTGAAGACCTTTTGGCCTTAAAACTCATTTTATTTGTTTGTTTTCCCTTTATACAATTTATACAAATATCAAAATTTGTGAAATAAAGGGAATCAAGAATTCCTTCTGACACAAGTCTCTCTATTCTCCGTTTGGAGATATAACCTAATCTCTTGTGCCACAAGGAGGAGGAATTTTCATTGGTTAATTTACGCTTTACACTTCTAGTACCAGTTTGCAGGGACTTATTAAAACAAGCCATGGTATCAAGCAAATAAAGATTATTGGATCCTAATAAAGAACTGGAACCAACTAATTTTGAATCACGAAACAAACTAATTTTTTCATTTCTGAAAGAACAAGTAAAACCAAATTTATCCAATACAGAAATAGAAATCAAATTCCGTCTGAAAGACGGTACAATAAATGTTTCATGTAGATCCAAAAAGAATTCGGTCCTTAACAATAATTTAAATCTTTCAATGGTTTCAACTGGAACCTTATTGCTGTCGCCTACGTAGATTTATCTTTCATCATCATTTGGTGGTCGGTAATTTAGGCAATCCTGCATAGACACACTGATGTGAGTTGTTGCAGCGGAATCTAGCCACCAAATGTGTTCTGATACTGAAGTTAAATTAATTTTAGAATAAACCAAAGATAGAAACACACATTTCTTTGCACATCAGGCATGGTAATTGGTATACTCCTTCTTTCTATGTCCCTCAACACCACAAAAGAAACATTCTTTCTTTTTCAGTTCACTCGGTACCTTTTGTTGCTTCTTTTGATATGTTGTACCTACAACATCCTTAGTGGACTTCATTTTCTTGCCTTTGGTCAAGACCAGGTAAGCACTTTCTATCCAATCTCGCTTTAACCTTTCTCTTCTTGGACATAGTGAGAGATAAGTTCATTCAGAGAACAAGTCTCTTTCTGATAATTATAGCTCACTTTAAATTGGTTAAACTATCTCGGAAGAGATATTAAAACCAAATGCATTAGCAAGTCCTTAGAGAGGTCAAGTTTGAGTGCTCTTAACTTTGAAGCGATATGAGACATTTCTATAATGTACTCCTTAATATTGCGTTGACCTTTATACTTCATTGAAACAAGATTTGTTAAAAGTATACCAATTTTTGACTTTTCATTTTTGACAAACATTTTTTCAATATCAGCAAGAACGTTCTTAATTGTATCAATAGCATCAGAGATAGTGCCCTAAAACTTTCTGGGATGGCTTTCTTCATAATCATGAGACTTATACGGTTCGACCTCTCCCACCTTTCAAACTTCCTCTTTTCATCAAAGATACTCTTATCTGTAATTGGTGGAGAATAGTCAGTTCTTAGCGCAAAGTCGATATCCATAACTCCGATAACAATCAAAAGATTTTCTCATCATGATTTGAAGTTTGTACCATTCAACATGGGAATTGAATTGAGTTGGGCATTGATGTTGATGGGAATAGTGTTAACGAACAAAACAAATAACAGTGATCAATATATGCTCAAATGAAACTTTAAAACCAAATAAATTTAAATATGAGAATTCCCCGTCATAAGATATCGATAACTATATTAATATTTTATCTTTGAACAAAATAATTAACTTATAAATGGTATCTTGAAGTAGTAATCAACATTGACAATAAGAGCATGTCAACCAACTATCTTCCTTTGGGCTGATAAATTAATCACATGTAAAACTGAAAAATTGCCACGCATTTATTATCACAACATGTATATGCAATTTTGTCAAATACGGATATTCTTTTGGGCTGATCAGTATTCACATGAATTGCATACATACAACATTTTATATCTCAAAATTAAATTAATTTTCATAAGAGAGATCACTTTAGTGACATGTTTTTTCAATTAATTCATCTCGAAATATATACAAAACAATACTCATATTTGAAAAAATATCCGTAATTGAAAAAATTTCAATTTTACCTTGATGGGCTCAATTTCTTGAAAATTGAGTAATTTAAAATCTAATATTATAAATTTTAAATTGGGCCTATAAAGATCCAATTTTATTAAATCTCTTTTTCATCTTTATTTTCTGTTCATATATTTTCGTTGTCGGCATAAAACCAAAGTTTTCACCTTTTGTCGACAACTGATCCAAAAGTTGGTCAATCCCCGTTCTGTAACAGAGGACACTAGGAAAGTTTCTAGTTAGGTGGTGAATTTATTTAGAACCGCTTAAAATTCAGTCAGCCTTAAATTTATTCTCGTCTTTTTGACAGAACTTTCCTAAACATGTCATACCATTGCATACTAAAAGACTGGTCAGTCTTGAATTTAAAAATGACATTGAAGAATAATAAGGATGAAAAATGGTTCAATTGAATCCAATGAGTTCCAAAATATTTATACCCATAATTAAGTCTGTTTGGGTTCAAAATGACCCATAAAGCTTTTTTTTTAAAATATATATATATATATATATATATTCCTTTTGTGACATGGATTTACAATAAAAAAAAATTTATATTTTGTTGGAATTTGAAAGTTTTTATTTGAAATTAGTGAGTCATACCTTAAAAAAAAGGAAATTAAAATTAAAAAAAAAAATTCCTTTTTTTTAATTTCTTCAAAAAAAATCATTTTTTTCTTGAAAACTTTATTCTAAAATTAGAAAGTCAAGTCTTAAAAAAAAGAAAAATTGAAATCTGAGATTTTTTTTTTTTTTTTTTGTTTTCTCAAATTCTAAAAATTTCTTTTAAGAAACCAAATTTCAGATATTTTTTAAAATCAAAAAATTCCCAAAATTAGATTTACTTTGTAGATATCTCAACACCTTCTTTGTAACCTTCCAATATTCCAAACCCGGGTTACTTTGATATCTACCTAACATCCCCACAGCATGCGCTATATCAGCTCTTGTACAAACCTGTGCATACATAAGACTTTCTATAACGGAAGCATATGGGATATTAGCCATTTTCTCCCTTTCTAAATCTGTCTTAGTGCATTGTTTCAAATTGAACCTATCCCCTTTAACAATTAGAGATATACTTGATGAACAATTCTCCATTCTGTATCTCTTAAACACTTTGTTGATATAGGTCTCTTGAGATAGTCTTAGAGCCTTATTGGATCTATCTCGATATATCTTAATGCCGATGACATAAGATGCATCACCTAAATCCTTCATCTCAAAGTTTTTAAAGAGGAACTGTTTCACCTCATACAACATCCCTTTATCATTATGGCAAGTAGTATATCATCCACATATAGGACAAGAAAACCAAACCTACTCCCATTGACCTTAAGATATATATATTGATCCACAATGTTCTCTTCAAAACCGAATAAAGTGATTACATGTGAAACTTCAAATATCATTGGCGAGAGGCTTGTTTTAGCCCATATATGGATTTCTTGAGTTTGCACACCAAGTGCTCACTACCACTAGAGGAGAATCCTTCAGGTTGACGCATATAAATCTCTTCCTCTAGTTCTCCATTAAGGAAAGCCGTTTTCACATCCATTTGTTGTAACTCTATATCAAAATATGCAACGAGTGCCAGAATGATACGGAAGGAATTCTTCTTAAACACCGGATAAAATGTCTCCGAGTAGTCGATTCCTTCCCTTTGGGTGAACCCTTAGCAACGAGTCTAGTCTTGTATTTCTCGATGTTGCCTAATAAGTCTGTTTTAGTTTTGAAGACCCATTTACATCCGAGGGGTTTTACCCCATCTGGCAACTCTACAAGGTCCCAGACTCCGTTACTCCTCATAGAGTCCATCTCATCTTTCATGGCATTCAGCCATAAGTTCGAGTCCTTAAAACTCATGGCTTGTGAAAACGTTTCTGGATCCTCTATGGCTCCGATATTATAGTCAGACTCTTGAAGGTATACCATATAATCTTCAGGTATAGCTGACATTCTTTCTCGAATAGATCTTCTTAATGTTGATTCAACATTCTCCGTAGGGAAAGGTTGTCCAACTTGATCGTGGTCAGCTATTTGTGGAATTTCACGATTGTCATCCCTACCTTGATTTGTGTCTATAGGGACTTGAGGATCATTTTGGATGACAACTAACTTGGTACTAGAACTTGATGGGATACTTGATGGGTCTCTTTCAGGAGTTAAGTCCCGAAAGTAATCCCTCATACTGACCAAGTCATTCTCTAGAAATTTAGCATTTCTAGATTCTACAAATCTAGTGTGATAGGATGGACAATAGAACCGGTATCTTTTGGACCTTTCGGCATAATTGACAAAGTATCCACTCACGGTCCTTGGATCCAATTTCTTTTCTCGTGGATTGTAAACCCTTATCTCTGCAGGACAGCCCCAAATGCGTTCGTGTCTCAAACTAGGTTTCCAACCCTTAAATAACTCGAATGGAGTTTTGGCTACAGCCTTGGTTGGAACCCTATTCAAGATGTATACTATAGTCTTGAGAGTTTCAGTCCATAAGAACTTAGGTAATTTGGAGCTAACCATCATGCTCTTAACCATATCAAGTAAGATCATGTTCCTTCTTTCAACTATCCCATTCTGGTTAGGTGAACCAGGCATGGTATA
The DNA here is from genome assembly GCA_037126225.1 of Dillenia turbinata. Lineage (NCBI taxonomy): Eukaryota > Viridiplantae > Streptophyta > Magnoliopsida > Dilleniales > Dilleniaceae > Dillenia > Dillenia turbinata. The sequence goes on along the minus strand of JBAMMX010000007.1, from coordinate 9,848,291 downwards.
TTGGACAACTATCACATTTTCCTAAAAGAACTTTGCAAATAGACCTGGCGCTTGACGGGATACTTGATGGGTCTCTTTCAGGAGTTAAGTCCCGAAAGTAATCTCTCCCATTGACCAAGTCATTCTCTAGAAATTTAGCATTTCTAGATTCTACAAATCTAGTGTGATAGGATGGACAATAGAACCGGTATCTTTTGGACCTTTCGGCATAATCGACAAAGTATCCACTCACGGTCCTTGGATCCAATTTCTTTTCTCGTGGATTGTAAACCCTTATCTCTGCAGGACAGCCCTAAATGCGTTCGTGTCTCAAACTAGGTTTCCAATCCTTAAATAACTCGAATGGAGTTTTGGCTACAGCCTTGGTTGGAACCCTATTCAAGATGTATACTGTAGTCTTGAGAGTTTCAGTCCACAAGAACTTAGGTAATTTGGAGCTAACCATCATGCTCTTAACCATATCAAGTAATTTCATGTTCCTTCTTTCAACTACCCCATTCTGGTTAGGTGAACCAGGCATGGTGTATTGGACAACTATCACATTTTCCTAAAAGAACTTTGCAAATAGACCTGGCGCTTGTCTATTCTCAGTATACCTTCCATAGTATTCTCCTCATCTATCTGACCTCACGATCTTTATTTACTTACCGTATTGTTTCTCTACTTCTGTCTTAAAAATTTTAAAGGCATCCAACGCCTTGCCCTTATAGCGAAGGATATAGAGATACATATATCGTGAATAGTCATCTATAAAGGAGATGAAATAACTATGACCATACGAATCTATACCTGGAGTACAAATATCCGTATGTATGATCTCAAACAATTCTGAGCTCTTCTTGGCACCTTTTTGAGTCTTGTTAGTCTGTTTTCTCTTAATGCAGTCCACATAAGTTTCAAAGTTGTTAAAGTTTAGGGTGTCAAGTACTCCATCCTTTACCAACTTTTCTATTCTCTTTATGGAGATGTGTTATAATCTCCGGTGCCATAACATGGAATAGTTTTCCTCAATGACACTTCTTTTAACACCTGTTTGTGTTACATTCATGCAAACATTGTCTTGTAAAGTAATACTATATAATCCATCCAATAATGGATTATAACCAACGATATTTAAACAATAAAATAATATCATTTTATTATTAAATTGGAAAGAGTAACTGAATTATACAAATTTTGAAATGAAAATTAACTTCTTAGAAAACTTAGGTACATAGAATACTCTATCCAATTTCAAGACATGTCCGCTTACTAGAATTAGCTCGCAATCGTCAATGCTCTTTACTCGTGAGCTCATCTTGTTGCCCGAATAGATGAGTTGTTCACAACCCACTAGCTTTCTTAGCTTTTGCAAACCCTGCAACACATTTGTAATGTGGATAGTACATCCAAAATCAATCCACCATGTGTCATGAGAAATCTCAGTCATGCATGATTCATAACTAATGAGATTTCTGTACCTTTAGTCTCAAGCCACCGTTTATATTTAGTATAATCCTGCTTCATGTGTCCCTTCTTTTTACAAAAGAAACACTTGGACTCCTTCTTAATGTCCGTTTTCGGTTTTGTGCCTTTTTGATTTGGCTTGAATTTGTCATTCTTCTTTCCTTGTATTGCTACATGTGCACTTACGGAATCCTGCTTCATCTCCATTAACAACTTTCCTTCCTCCTGTACACGCACGGCCATCAATTCATTGATGGACCATTTCTCCTTATGTGTGTTATAGGAGATTTTAAAAGGACCGTAGGGTTGAGGAAGAGAGCTCAAAATAAAGTGCACGAGAAAGGATTCGAACATCTCAACCTCCAGGTTCTTTAGTTGAGCCGTAATGTTCCGCATCCGCATGATGTGCTCGCGCACACCGTGGACAGTAGTGAGCCTCATAGAAGAGAATTGCATAATGAGGGTACTGGCTAAAAACTTCTCCGATGCCGCAAATTGTTCATCCATATCCTTAAAAAGAGCACGGATATTGGTATGCTAATTGATCGAGCCACGGATACCAGCCGAGATCTTACTTTTTATGAACATGGTACTTAGACGATTAGATCGCTCCCAATGTTCATAAAGAGTCTTATCAGTCTCAGAACTAGTATCAATCACCGGAGGTGACTCGTTTTTCCGAATAGCATAATCAATATCCAAGCAGCCCAAATGGAGAAATACCTTTTCCCTACATTTCTTATAATTCTTTCCGTTCAAATCGAAAAAATCAGATTTTAAATCTACGGTTTGGAATACTGCAAAATAAATAAACATACTTACTAATTATATGTGAGACATTTAATATATGTTTACCAATGCAAACATATAAAAATAAATCTATGATATAGAAATTGTCTGTGGGCTAAATTTTTAATTCTATTAGATTTATTTGACCTTATGATAAGATTTACCGAAAATAACTCATTCCCTAATGCCTATGAACTAATTAAGAAATTATCAATAGCTAGTCTTTCCTTGATCACCTTATCATTTTCTACTTAACCCTATAAGACGACCTCTCTAGTGCACTAGGTAGGTTCCCAGGTAGGTGGTGGGTCACATGGAACCGCTTAAGAACCAACCAACATTAAATTTATCCTCATTTTTTGACAGAATCAGTCTAGATACGCACTAGATCAACCGTACTTATAGTATTATATAGAAAAAGAAATTTAATCAAGTAGATTACTATTGAAAAATAGTTATTTTGATATCTTATCTTCAATTTTATTATTTTCATGCAACAAAAATTGGGATAAAATTCATTATATAAAAATAATTTCATGAAAAATTTATCATTTCCCTCACATGATTATGTCTTCATATATAATTTTCTATTTAATTATGGTTGTTGTGGCTAAACCCTAATGAATTTTAAAAAATTATATTGATCACTAGGATAATAATATTACTTGATTTTTCCATATTAAAGCGCATAAAATTTTAACAAAAAAATACAATAAAAACTGTTTAATGCATTTTATTGATTTTGTACCTCCTCTTCATGTACAAAATTAAACCCAAATTAATTTTATGCACTATTTAAAAAAATAAAAAAAATTTTCTGAAAATTTTTCATCCTAAAAATTAATTTTTTAAAGATTCAGGGATCAAACTGTTACAATTTAAAGTTTCCAAAAAATGAGAGGACCTTACTGTAACTATTTATGAAATTCTGATGCCATAATGCAATTTTCAAAAATCATAGCAAAAAATGCTATTTTCAGGGAAGAAAAAAAAATGGTAAAACACGTATGTGGCCAGATTCGAGCCCAGGCACAATCAGATGCCTGGGTAACCACATCCACCAGGCCGCAGCCAAGGTGCTAATGCGTTCTCAACAAAAAATAATAATAATAATAATAATAATAATAATAATAATAATATTATTATTATTATTATTATTATTATTATTATTATTATTATTATTATTATTATTATTATTATTATTATTATTATTATTATTATTTAATTTAATTTTTAATTTTTAATTTTTAATTTATTTTTTACTTTTTACTTTCTTCTCTTAATGTACAGTAATTTCATTATTTTCTCCGCCTGAAAGTTAGAGAAGGTCCCGACCTGATTTTGTTCACTCCGACGGATCCGGATGTCGAAAAACTACCGAAAAGTATAAAAATACTCTAAAATAATTTTAAAAAATATAGTTTTAATTGTAATAATATAAGGATTCCAAATTTAGATTCAATTCTTGAAAATCATTAAAATTTTGGATCAAATCTTCCAAAAATCCAAAAACCCTAATTTTCAAAAATTTTGAAATTCGCCAGAAAATATGCAGGCAAAGGCAAAAATGGCTCTGATACCAAATGTAAAAATGCATGCTAAACTTAATGCATGTTTCAATTTATAAATTAGAACCAAAATTAGTATAAGTAAAAATTGAGAATTTAAAGTTACCTCAGACCATTCTCTTGTCCTTCACTTCTGGCGAATCTAAAAATACCAACACGATCTTTGAGATATACACAATCTTTCTAAACCCTTAATTTCACTCAATAGATGGTTTAGAGTTTAGAAATTCAGATTTATGGACCCAATGCATTAGGAGGGGTTTATATAGGTTCTTAACCATCAAAGTGTCATTAAAATCCTATAATTATCACCTTAAATAATTATCGGAGGTTATGAGAATCCAACTAAAATTTCAAAACGGAAAAATAAAATTAATTATGTGGAAATTTGAATGAGACATCAAAATCTGGCCAAATACATTTCCAATTCAAATTTCTTCTATTCTTATCATATTTAATCCTTTCAATTATATTTTTCTTCCATTAATTTGATATTAAATTCATGGAATCTAATTGAATTTAAATTCAAAAGTACTATTATAATATAATCATCAAAAGAAGCAAAACTCAAAATTGAGAGAGTATAAGTATTTTCGTACATGCGGTCGACAAAAAAATTTCTGCTTTTAATTGGGGGGAAAAAACTGTTTATTTGAAAAGAAATTTTTAAAAAATTACGACTACAACAATCTAAAACTTATAAAAAATTTTCAAATAAGAGAAATATTTATTATCTAAGTGGCTGCCGAACTCCCAGCAATGAAAAGAGTACTTGAATGTGAATCTGTTGATTTGATCATGTAACTTTCTGGGTTGGTGTTTGATAATTCTTTACCAAATCCATTTGTTCTTTTTTCATTTTTTGTTCATGGTGGCATGATTTGGATTGTGCTATTCTTTTATGCAACAAATGTGCCACTTTGATTTCTAACTCCACTTGCTTCACACATACTTGAGGGAGGGTAACTTTGACACTCTGTTCCTATCAAGATGGAGAGAGAGAGGCAAAAAGAGAATATATTAGTCCTACTCCACACTCATATCAGTATAAAAGGAAGAGACCCTCCTTGGCATAAAGCACACAGAATAAAATTTGCACAAACAGAGGAGACAGATGCCTATTTGGACCCGAAGGAGTATGAGTTTTTTCATTTTCGGATGATCAGTTGAAGGGACTTCTAAAGAGATATGACACCAATGGTGATGGCAAGCTGAGCAGAAAAGAGCTGCAAGTGGCCTTCCAAGGTATGGGGTTCAATCACTGTGGATGGAAAGGTCGTAAAGCCATGTGCCATGCAGATTCAAATGGAGATGGTTTCCTCACTGAAGACGAGATGAATGAACTCAAATATTGTAAGCTGTGGGGATATACTATCCACTAAATCAGGGTCTTTTTCTTTTTCCCTGATAGAACAGATGCTTAGTAAGGGTCTAAACCCTGTTTTTCCTCCTCCCTCTTTGTGCAGAAACGCTTATTTCTTTTATTTGTCTTCCAACTTTGAAATATCTTATCCTTTTGAAACATAAAAAGACAAATACCAAGATGTGCTGGAAAGATGTGTTTAACCCATGTCCATGATAAATCGAGAAACTCTGATGTGATTTATGCTTTAAATTGACCAAATATTTACAATTGGTCCATCTAACCAAAGACTTAGATTGAATACCTAGGATGGTCTGCATGTAAAGTATCACTCTCTAAAATACCCCAGTCTAGAAACAAATTAATAGCCAAGAGAATGCCACCATAGCATAGCCAAACCCCTAGCAATGAGCACACCTGCTAGCACCTGTCAGCCAGAAACATTTTACTGCAATGAAATCCCATCTTCATTCCTTATAACTGTCCTAAAACCCATAATATCTTCCTCTGGGTCAAGTGCACCATCCGAACTACGCTTAAAGAAACCACGTGGTGGGGGACTCCATTTGCAAGGCTCACCTAAAGAAGACGAGGGGAAGCGGATAAATTACTTTCATTTTCATAGCTATATTTTTCTTAAGATTTACATGTTCTTCTTTTGATATTTAAATAATATATTTAATATCAAAATTTTAACTCAAATTACAGAAGTGTGCTATCTATTTTTTTTTTTCAAAATTTTTATACTTTTAGTTTTAAAAAATATGAGATTTATAAGTTACTAACGCTTATTATTTATAGAATTTTTTTTTTGCCAATATAATTTTATTTGAAAATTCTCAAAAATTTTTTGTAATCCAATAAAAATAGTATTTTGTATCACACCTCAAATTTATTATTATACATATACGATTTGAATCCTTTTACCAGAAGAGAAAAAGTAGTTCTCTGAATGGCATAATAAAATAAAGAATTTAAATTAGTAATCTAAAACGTTGTCGTTTCAAGAATAGACTTCTGAACAATAGACCATTCGCAGTGGACAAGTGCGGCGTGCTCCGCACCACTGCGCATGCTAGAATTCTGGGATTCCATTCTCACTTCGGACTAAAGTTACAAGACAGGTAGGCAGCTCTCCCTCTCCCTCTCTTCTCTCTCTCCCTCTCCCTCTCCGTCTCTCCACCCTCCGACTTTTCCCACTTCTGTGCAATTCATTTTCATAGCAATGCTCTGTTCGGTACAAACCGGAAAATCCGGTTCAAATTGGCTCAACCGGCTTCGCTCCTCCAAAGGTTTCCCGGTTAACGACGACCTCGATCTCGACCATTTCCTTCATCAACCAAACCCCAACTCTATCTCTCGCCCATTTCCAGAACCCAATTCAAATCCTGAACCACCTCCGGTTCGGAAACAAACTAGCGAAACCCTAAATGGAGAAGAGAGAGAAAGTGAGTGGTTCGGAGTCATCACCAACGTCCTCTCGGAGCTCTTCCACATGGAAGACTCAAACCCAAATCCCCCCATCTCAAAATCCAAAAGGACTTCTCGCAAACAGCCAAACCCTAGAATTCGCAAAAATGAGTCTTTGCCTAAAGTTGAGGAATCGAAAGCTGTGATGGGTCCAAATGTGGATAATAGCTTGATTGAAGTGGGAGATAGTAAGAGAACTAGTGAAGAGTGTGTAGAAGAGGAGAAATTGAATGTGGATTTGTCGACTTTTTCGAGGAGTGAAGTGACAATAATCGACACGAGTTGTGGGGATTGGAAGTTTGAGAGGTTGTTGTTTAGGAGGAAGAATGTGTGGAAAGTGAGAGAGAAGAAGGGGAAGTCAAGGAGTGTTGTGAGGAAGAAGAAGAAGAGGAAAGCTAGTCAATTGGATAAGAAAGTTGGTGGGAAGAAGAAGAAGAAAGCCAAAGTTTCCATTGCGCGAAATGGGTTGTCCAAAGAAGGAGAACCTGGAATAGATTTGATTGAGGTGAGAAGATTTTGTGTTGTTTCTATATGTTGTTTGGGAGTCTATTTTGTTATCGGTTTGAGTTCTGTTCAAGAAATACTAGTACTACATTTGATTGCATTTGGGTCTGTTTCATAGTTTCTGATATTACTTGGGTTTTGATTAGAAATTTTGGCTCTGAATGTCTTTGATGTTTCAAGTGTTTTCGCAGTCGATACCCTTACACTTGTAGTAACTAAAATTGTAAGTTTTCGTAGAAAAGGTATGTGTCGTGTGGGCTACCCATGCGTGTTTAGATGGCTATACAATGATATGCTATCTGTATTAACAGATTGTGACACTTATGCCTTTGAAATCACAAATTGCTTGAATTAGATTTTATGATGTGGTTAGCTTTTGTGTTTTCTGTACTGCTTGTGAGGTTCTTTTCTCTGATCAGTTGTCTTCTTCATAAAATGCTACTACTTTTGATTGCATTCAGGATTTTGTTTCCAAAATTTGATATCAGGATTTTGTTTCCAAAATCTGATATCATTTTGTTTTGATAAGAAATTTTAGCTCTGATTCTCTCTTTTGTTTCAGGTGTTTGTATAGGTTGCGTTTATAGTTGTTGATGCCTCTTATATTTTCTGTTGGTATTTAGTGAGTGATCATGGATTTTTATACGTGTGGATAACCAGGGAGTAACTGAAATTGTAAGTTTGCCTTGACAATGAAGACGGGCTACACTTGTATCCCAACAACCATGCGTTTATCCCATTAAATGGGGCCGGTTATATGAATTCTTCTGTCATTGTACCTTATTCTATATTGCATAGTCACCTATATGATTGATAGTCACCTATATGATTGTTTTCTTTATATGACAATAATAATCGTGTTTTTATCTCACTAAATAGGGTTGGCAAAAAGGTTGGTGAAAAAGAGAAACAAATTGGGATATCGCCGTCTATGGGAATCGAACCCACGACCACGTGGTTAAAAGCCACGCGCTCTACCGGCTGAGCTAAGACGGCTGCACTTGTATATTTGAATCAATTAGTATAGACTTCAAAATTCCTTGAGAGCTCAAGCATGCAATTATATGATACTTATTAGTCAAAAATCATGGTTGCTGGGATTTGATACCTATTTGAATTTTGCTTTACCTTATTTTAGTTGATGATCTCTCTCTCTCTCTCTCTCTCTCTCTCTCTCTCTCTCTCCCTCTCCCTCTCCAGACATACAGTCATGCACATATATTCATGTCCATGAGCTAAATGTTTACTCCGTGTGGGCAGTTTCAAGTTCCTATCTTCCAATGATTGCTCCAGATATTAGATTGTAAGAGGGATATTGATGATTCCATCCTTGAAAATCATTGTTGGTTCCTTCATTCTAGATGTTAGCAGAGGGTACAATGCAAACTCTCAGATTTATTCTAGATATCAAGGAACTGCCATAAATTTCCACTTCCTCAACCTGGTTAGATGTGGTGTTCACATTCTGTACTTCTGATTTTGAGAGTATTGCAAGAGAATCATAAGGTGAGATATATGAAATCAAGCTTCCTTCTGTGAGTATGGTGGACAGCACTACTCAAAAGGGTTTTCTCTCAGGTTTATTTGTGCACTTATATCTTTTGGCAGACTTTTTTATGCAGTTAACAATGGAGGGTTTTAGCTATTTATGGAAAAGGTGTCTAGATGGCTTGTATCTAATTCCGAGCCAATGCTTGTGTGGTTTCAATAGTTAAATTTTTCTTTGAAAGATTAATGTTGAAGTATTTTGATGACATTGTTATCAATTCCTGTTGGAATATGTTTGGAGTCTGATTCTTCCACACATGTTCAAGTCATTGTATCAGTGTGTTTTGATGAAGAATACCTTCTCTTCCATAAGTAAGAAGATCAACTCTAGGATTCAGGTTCCATTGTCGTGGGAAACTGCTTGTGCAAAAGTTTCTATAGGTTTTGGAACACGTTTTGTTGCCCCTCCTGAATTCCTGCTTGGCACTACTGGCATGGGCAGTTAACCTGCTATTACTGTGATCTTCTCATAATCCCTAAGATTATCTTTTCATGAGGATGTTTCAAGTCCAGTGATGGTGCCCCTTGCATTTAATATATTTTGCAATAAGCTAACTAGTTTAGTGCCTTTCTCCTGAAGCCTGTGGTTGTTTGTTGACCTACTGAGAATAATATCTAGTTAGTGCCCACCATCTTGGAGCCTTTTTTTCCCACCCCTGTTTGTGGTATATCTGAGACTGGTTCTTTGGTATTTCTAACTATATTATCCTAATTTATTTCTGCTTAGCTTTTAGATTTTGGGTTCTATTGGTTTTTGTGAGGTGGTGTTCGAGAGATGTGACGATGATCATGTTGAAGCATGAGAATATGCTCCATTGCACACAAAGTGTTGTTTTGGGAATGTAATGAAATAGGCAAATGATGATAAAATTATTTTAAATAATGCTATGATGTTTCTAGCAGACTTTTAAGTCTCTGTGTGTGATCCAGTGTCTTAAGAAATTTTCTCTTACCTTCTGCAGCAGCAGCCTCAGATAGACAGAGGTGTGGGACCTTGTGAGGCGCCACCTGTTGTTGACAATGTTCCAAAAAAGAGGCAAGTAAGCTTGTGGGATATATGCTATCTTTGATTTTGCTCTCAGCACTGCCCTCACTGATTTATCCAGAAACAATTGATTCTATGTTTCTGTAATGACCATTTATCAGGTCATCTTTCTTCAGAACACCTAGGAAATCTTCAAAGGGAGGCTCATCCTCTGTCCATGTGAAAGGCATTCCAACAAGCAAGAAGAAGGGGGCTAATGTACCAAAAAGCTGTCTCAAGGACTCCCAAAGACCGAGTAAGGCTTGAGGGACGGGCAACATGGAAGTTTGAAACTATGTTCCTCAGTACCGGTGCTGACATTTTTTGGAATAGCATTATAGTGCCCTTGGCCTCTCATTCAGCCTGCATTTCTTCTTGTACCCTGGCTAATCTTGAGAGTTTTTGGGCTCTTAAATCAGTCAGATATCTCAGATTCCCAGCCCCTCTCACATATGTATTTTGTTACCGAGGTTACTATTGAAACAATATTTCTTTTTTCTTTTTTTTCCTCCGAAAAAAGGAATATCACTTGAAATAAATTCACCCACATGTTATGCTCGGACAGTTTTGCCCTTGATTGACCCAATATCGCCGGGTCAATATGGTCATTTGACAGACACCGAAGCTGCGCACCATCTCTCCGCTAGCGTCTATAAGTCCCTTCCAAAATTGGAATCGAGGGAAAAAAAAAAAAGGGAAAAAGATAAAATTGACACCTCCAAATCGTTAATTTTTGTTGCTGAATACAACGTAGCTTTACACAAGTATGGCTTCTCTACCCACTTCAATTCCAACCCTCCCTTCACAGCGACCCCCATCTTCATCACCATCATTATCGTCTCTCTTGCAAACCCAAATCGCTCCCGCAGAACCCCATTTCTCTTTACCTTCATTCACAACAAGAGCTTCTCATAATCATCACAAATGCTTTCTATTTACCCATTTCACCAGAACTTATATGCAAAAAACAGTATTCTCATCTGCAAAGAGGGTTTTGTATTGTAGCAATATCACCAATTTATCGACTTCCAATCTGTTCGACGAAATGTGTAAGTGAATCTTAAGATTCTTATCCGAAACACTGTGGCATGAAAAATGACTTTTTCTTTGTTCTTCTCAGGCGGGTTTTTCTCTCTCTTTCAAAGAATTGGGATTGGTGAGAGAGAAACCGAATGGCTTTTCAACAACAACCCACTTCTCAAATTTGTGTCTGTTGAAGCCCTGCATCGTCGGATACTCTCTCTTCAGTCTGTTGGTATTGAGGAATTTGAGGTTTCAAAATTGATCCTAAAATGTCCCGATATACTAACCTCTGATGAAATTGATGGACTGATAGTGTTTCTTTGCAATGAATTGGAAGGTAAGATTGATTCCAAACAGATGCAATGCCTTTTGATTACAACAGAACCGAGATTGTTAGTGGGTTTCGATAAGAAAGTTAGATTACTTATCAATCATGGGATTCCCAAGGAGAAAATTGCTCATATTCTCAATAATGTCAATCTTAACAAGGCTGTTTGTCTTAAATCAGTTGAAGAAATTAAGGAAAAAATCGCTTTCTTGAGTAGGTTTGGAGGTGTTGATTTGATTGTTCACCAGCCCAGGCTGCTTAATTATGATCTTGGGACCCAACTTATTCCGAGAATTGAGGTTCTACTAGAACTAAGTGGAGGAGATGAAAAGGCTACTGGAGATGTTTTGCGTAAGCTTCCGGCGGTTTTGAGTTATAGCGTGGGGCATTTAGAGAGTCATGTGGAGTTCTTCAGGTCATATGCAGGCTTCGCTGACCCTGAAATATTTAAACTTGTTCTTGTGTTTCCCAATGTGTTCAGTGCTAGCAGAAAGAGAAAATTGCTTCCTAGAGTTGAATTTCTCAAGCAATGTGGATTAAATTCTGATGAGATTTTCAAGTTTTTGGTCAAAGCCCCTTTATTTTTAGCGCTTTCATTTGAAAACTTGTCTTGCAAACTTGTATTTTTGGTGAAAATAGGGTACAAGTATAGAACTAAAGAGTTGGTGACAGCAATGGGAGCTGTAACAAGGACAAGCTGTGAGAATTTGCAGAAGATGATAGGGCTTCTTTTGACTTATGGTTTTTCTTGTGAGGACATTATGGTGATGAGCAAGAAACATCCACAAATGCTGCAATACAGTCACAGTTCTTTGGAGAAAAAGATTGATTACTTGGTAGGGGAGATTGGTCGTGAGTTGGGTGAACTGTTGGCTTTTCCTGCTTTTCTTGGTTACAAGCTTGATGACCGGATTAAGCACAGGTATGAAGTTAAGAGGAGGACAATTGGGGAAGGGATGTCCCTCAACAAGCTCCTAAGTGTGTCAAGCGAGAGATTTTCTACCAAGAACAAAAAGAAGAATCTGAATAGCTTGGCAAACAACAGAAGTGCAAGTGACAGTTAGATGAACCCGGAACCACATTTGGTATTAGACACATGTTTGGACTATGGTTACTTAATTGCATTTCCTGGGAGTTGTTGGTGCTGCTTCTCCAAGAATTTTTGTATCAGATTCTGTTGCTGGATGCTGAGAAAATTTGATAAAAGTAACTGCTTTGATTCCTTCAATCAAGCAAGCTACTCAATCCTCTTCAACATAGCAAATAGGAGAAAAATTGACCCCAAGGAAACCACTTTGTGTCTTTCTTGGATATGCTCTGTCCTGTGGATGACCCAGAAGGTATTTCTGGTATTTGCTGTGTCATGAATTAGCTGGAGGGAAGGTATCGCAGCTGCCCGTTGAGTTTGTCCTTTTTCCCTTAGAACATACCTCAATCAATGCCTAATGGACAGAAAAATTTTCTCTAAAAATTTTCTTGTTCGTAAGCCAGAGGGGATGGTGCAGTAGCTTAATGGTGCAAGGCTACTTTATGCCTGAACAAACTTTTGTTGGCATTAACCTTCTGTTATTTGTATAGAATTCTTCTCAAGTTCTAATTTTTCAGACATTTATTAAAGTGGCGGAGCTAGAAATTTTCCAGTGAGGTCAGGTGATTTAACTATTCAGTTAATCCCACAAAAAAAAAAAAACAAAAACAAAAAAAAAAAACAAAAAACAAAACAAAACAAAACAAAAGTTGTGCATATACTAAATGGCTTACATACAAATAAGCTTAGAAGCTGAATTATTATCCATCTCCTGGAAACATGAATCGATACATTAATACAAGTCTGAACGCAAAGAAGAGCCCCTTAAGATGTAACTTCTATTTCTTAATATTAATAAAAAATAAAGATCTTTGGATTATCTACCTGAAGTAGAGGGGGAAAAAAAAAGACACACACACACACACTAAACTAGAGAAAAATAATGCACAAATTTTGCTATAGAATTTGTAGGGAGAAAAATTAATCCCTCTCTTATATTCCCAACAATTCAAGCAGGGTCACAAGATATTGTCTATATGTTGATGCTTAATGCATGATTACCTTTAAAAGATGAATGAAGGTAACATGGTTGGACTGAGTCCATGTGGTCTCTTCCTCCGTTTCGTTCTAAAATAATAATAAAATTTGTAATTTTATCTATATTTCAGGTTATTTGCTTTATATTATTGAGAATAATAATTATTCTTGTTTGTTCCTTGTGAGTACATATGCCAGCGTATGTATATTTGCCACTAGGTATTGTCATTATACCTTGTATAAAGTATTCACCAAAACAGTCAGAACCTTCACCATTGTTTGTGTTGCAGGCATCCCAAAACACAGCTGATGCCTATAAAGACAAGTAAATAAATCAATACCAACAACTGTGGTATATTTCTCATCTCAAGGGCCTAATTCCAATCCCAGGTGATACTGAAGGTACTTGCTTACCATGATAGACAAGATAATGAGAAAACTTTCTTTAATTTCTTCTGACCAGAGTTTGACATGGAACAGCCAGATATAGCAGCTCCTGAGTCAGAATCTTTACAGCTATTCCTCCTCCAGATTTGACAAGTAAAACTGCGTTTGCTTTAGATTCAGGAACTTCCATGGCAATTCCTCATGTTTCAGGCATAGGAACACTGCTCAAATCCAAGAATCCAGACTGGTCTCCAGTTGCCATCAAGTCTGCAATCATTGCAACGGGTAATTCAACCTTTATTTTTCTGTCACGTGGCATCATTCTTTTATTTCTCCTACTAACAATTCAATGGTAAAACTGTTGCAGGATGGACAACTGATCCCTATGGGCAACCAATTTCGCCGGGGGAGATTGAGATCCAACAAAAATTGCTGATCCATTTGATTATGGAGGTGGAGTCATTAATCCAAATCACGCTGCATGTCCTGGTCTGATGTATGACATGGCTGAAGTGGACTATTTTCAGAACCTATGTTCCATGGGCTACAACGATCTCTCAGCTCACGGAAGAGTCTATATCCTGCCAGAATGGAAAACACTCCATCCTCGATGTAAACCTTCCTTAAAACACCATTCCAAATCTGAGAAGTTCAATCACCATCTCAAGAAATTTCACAAATGTTGGACCTGTTTAACTCCACATACAATGCGATTACCAGTGCTCCACTTGACATCACTATATGAGTAAAACCCAGAAAACTGACCTTCATTCAGTTCTACGACGAAGAGCATTACCTTCAAAGTCACGGTCTCATCAATGCACCAAGTGAATGGCGGATATGTATTTGGAAGCTTGACCTGGACTGATGGCTTTCGCACGGTAAGAAGTCCTATGTCTGTAAGTTCTCAAATCACGATGTCAGTTTAATTTATCTTTGGAAATAGGCGAAGCTCAAAAGATAGGACAATTGATGACAATTATTGTATCACTTGATTAAAATCTGTATCAATGCTGAGCATCTAAAAAGGAATAAGATATGGAACCATCACCAATGTTTGATTTATATTCTTCAACTGCCAAAAAGCCACTAGGTCGTGTGTCCTGAGCTCCCCATGGAATAGTCTGAAAACTCAGCAACTCTCGGCGGAATCATCTGTATCTTGAAATTATCTCCAACCATTGCTTTGTATGTGTGGGATTCGCATGATCATGTTGATGCCTGGCCTTCACAAAATGTGTGTGTTTGCTACAACGATGACAATGCATGTCCTCTTTTTATATGATTTAAGTGAATGAGAGAGAATTGCGGAGCAAAAATCTTTTTTTTTTTTTTAATATTTTTTGTCGTGGGTGAAAATTTAATTCAATTAATTCTGGTTTGGAAAACATTCAATATCACTTTGGTTTCTCATAATCAATTTTTACCCTTTTTTTTAAATTACTTAAATTTTGTGATAGAATATTAATTTAAATAATTATTTTGCGATTATGAAATGACATTTTATTCTATATCTATTGACTTGCGATGCGACATCATGGGAACATGATATAACTCAAAACTTAGGAAGGAAATGAATGACGATTCATAACATTACTCAAAACTTGGGAAGATAGAGAGTTTGCATTGCCGTGTGTTAGTATGGCATCTTAAGAACATGTGGAAATCTCAGGCGATTGATGAAAGAATTCTCAGGCGATCCAATCAAGTAAGTTGTAGAAAATATCACTCTTTTGACGAGCAAATATAGTTTTAATTTGAATACAAACTTAATGACTCAAATCTTCAACCAATAAAATTCTCAAACTTCTGTAAGGTAACGTTAAAATCCATTCATTGTAATGTATTTTACACACAAATTACACGTAGTAAGAACGACTAGACAAATCAATTCATTGTAAGCCTTTCAGTATGGTTTTTCACAATATCCCAAACAGCCCATAATACTTGAAAAACGAATCCAAAATTCAGAAAACAAAAACTATATTTTCTTGTCACATAAAAATATAACAGATCTGCTTAATAAAAGGTATTGCCATAACGTAAGGAGTCCTAGATTACCAAACTAGAATACGACTCCCCATATAACTAAGAACAGATAACATAGATCAACGGACCAGAGCCCTCTGAGTTTGCGGCTGCACACAGGCACGCACGCAATGCATGCGCGCCGCTAACTTCCTTGTTACTCTTGTGTACATTGATTTGCTCCTGGCTCGCCAACTCAATCCTTGAACCTTCACCGCGCGCAGCTAACTTCCTTGTGTCCCTTGTGGGCATTGACTTCTTCCTTCTGCCTCACCAACTCAATCCTTGAACCTTTTCTTTTGTTTGTCAGCCTGATCCTTGATTTTTATAGCTCTTTGTCCTGTGTCAGGCCAATGATAACGTACTCTTTCACTCATTTATTGCCAATCTGCACAACTCATTATGTCAATTATCAACCTAAACAACCAGCCACATGGTCGAAATATTTCGGTACCGGGTCAGTAAAATAACAATCTAGATTTTTTATTTTAAAAATTTAAAATTGATTATATAAGAAACAGATGTCAAAATAAAAGGATAATAATAATAAAATAAAAATTTAAATTAAATTGATTTAATTTATTCAGATTTTTCTATATCATTTATTTCTATATAAAACTATTTTCTTAACTAAATTCATATCTATCATATTTTTACGAATACATTATATCTAAATTTTTAACGATTTATCTCTACATTTTATTAACTCTCATATATTTAAGTTCTCGATTTTCCTAACAGTGTGTACTTAGATTTTCGTTATACATATCCAAACCACCTTACGCGATACTCTCTCATCTTATTTACAATTATATTAAGTTCTAACTTATTAAGCATTTCATCGTTTCTAATTCTATTTTTTTTAGTTCTGTCACACATCCATCTAAACATTCTAATCTCAGCAATAGCCATTTTTTGCTCTTGTTACTGTTTGATAACCCAACATTCAATGTCATACAACAGCGCAAGTTTTACTGCGATTTTATAAAATTTTCTCTTTAAATGTAATGGAATCGTGCGATCACAGAAAACTCTGAATACCGTTCATCACTTCATCCAACCCGCTTAAATTCTATTGTTCACATCTCCATCGATATTGTCATCGTTTTAAATAATTGAACCAAAATATATAAATCGTTCACTTTTTAGTGCTTCTCTTCCTTCTAATCAGATCGTTTCTTCATTATACTGATAGTTACCACTAAACTCATATCTTATATACTCAGTTTTGGATCTATTTAATCTAAATCCTATGAATTCCAATGTGACTCTCCGTAACTCTAATTGAGTATTTATACTCTCTCTAGTTTCATCAACCAAAACTATATCATTTGTAAAAAGTATACACGACAGTATTTTATTTTGGATATTTTTTATGATTTTATCTATCATTATTGCGAATAGTATGGAACTAAGTGCCGAATCTTGATGGAGTCTAATGTTAATATGAAAGTTATCACTCAAATTCTCGCAAATTTTTACATTGGTCACAATTCCTTCATACATATCCCTAATAAGATTAATGTATTTCAGCAAAATCTTTTTTTTCATCAGTGTCCACCACAAAATGTCCATAGAGATCCTATCATACACTTTTTCTAAATCAATAAATACTATATGTATATCTCTCTTCTGTAGTCTAAATGTCTCCATCAACTGTCTTAGCAAGTGAATTATTTCGATGGTAGATCATCCTGACATAAATCCAAATTGGGTCTGCAATACTCTTATCTCCCTTCTTAATTTATGCTCTATCATTCTCTCTTATAGTTTTATCGTATGATTTATGAATTTAATTCCTTTGTAGTTTGAACAATCTTGTACATCCCCTTTACTCTTATACAACGGAATAAGTGTACTCTCTCTCCATATTTGGAGCATTTTCTTTATTTGTTAAATTTTGTTGAAAAGATTCGTTAACATTATTATACCGACTTCACCTAAACATTTTCATACCTCAATCGGAATGCCATCAGGTCCAATAGTTTTGTTATTTTTCATTCTCTATAGGGTCTCTTTTATTTTATGGGAACGAATTTTATATTTAAAATCTCTATTAATCTCTTATGCAGATATTTCGGTATTTCCTATACCTATTGCATTCTCAGTATTAAACAAATTTTCGAAATATTCCCTCAATCGCTTTCTTATATTTTCGTTTTTTATTAATATACTATTGGTTACATCTTTAATACATTTAATCTCATTTAAATCTTTTCTCTTTCTCTCCCTTAACTTGATAATTTTGTATATCTCTCTTTCCTAGTCTTGAGTTTTAAACCTCTTATATAATTCATTATACACTTTACTCTTTGTTTCGTAAATAAATTTTTTTTATATCTTTTTTTGCATGTTTGTATTTTTCATAAGTCTCTTTGTTACGATCACTTTTTAATTTCCTATAGCACTCTCTTTTGGTTCGGATAATAGTTTGTATTTTTTCGTTCCACCACCATGATTCCTTGCCTGTTGGAGCTCTGCTATTGGATACTCTAAGGATCTCTCTATCTATGTTTTTAATATTATTAAATATTTCTTTCCACATTGTTTTCGAATTCTCACTAACAGAGCAATTTGTTACTCTAATTATTTTATCTCTAAACGTCATCACTCTCTCCCCTTTTAGGTTCCACCACTTAATTCTTGACTCCATATACGGTCAACATTATTTTTATCGTTTAGACACTTGTACGTCCAAAACTAAAAGTTTGTATTGAATCGTTACACTCTCGTCTGATATAATTTTGTAATCCTTACAGATTATTCTATCACCTCTTCTAGTAAGAAAGAAATCTATCTGACTAGAATTTGACCACTTCTATAGGTAACTACGTGTTTCTTGAAGAAGGGGTTAACGAGTGTCAAATCGAATATTATGACGAATTCTAAAATGGTATTTCCTTCCTCATTCCTACTGCCGAAATCAAAATTACCATATATAGTTTCGAATCTCTCATTCTTCTTTCCTACATGTCTATTTAGCTCTTCTCCAATAAATAACTTCTCTCCATTTGGTATTGATTGCATAAATTCATTTAAATCTTCTCAAAATTATTTTTTACTAATTGTATCGATAGTTATTTGAGATGCATACACAAACTATGTTAACTACGTTTTTTCCATTTACTAGTTTAACTAGTATAATTTCATCACCCTTTCTCTTTATCTCCACTATATCCTCTAATAGATTTTTATGTACTATTATTTTTACTCCATTACTATTTCTATCTTTACCTAAATACCACACTTTATGCTCATAACCTTCTACTACTTTAGTCTTTTCTCCCACCCATTTGGTTTTTCGGAAGCACATGATATTAATTCTTCTTCTCTTCATTACTTTTCATATCTCTCGAAACTTTCCGGTCAGGGATTCTATGTTCTAAGTGGCTAGAGGAATTATATCCACATGGACTATCTTATTTACCTGCTCCCTAATATCCTTTGATAACTTGTCACTATACCCGAAATTCGATGTAGTGCGTCGCTGAGGGAGAAACGCTCAAATCATTTTTTTATATTTGTCTCTTATTTTTAATTTGACTAAAGGTTTCACGCTGACTGTTAGCTTATAATAACTCTATTCCTTTATCTGGGTTTAAGGTGACGGAGTTTTTTAAAAATTAATATAAGAAAACGATTAAAAAATATAATATAATATAATATAATATAATATAATATAATAGAAAAAAATCAAATAAAATAAAATTTTATATTTATATACACAAAAATCATAATAGGATAATAAATTGTATGTTATAATCATAACACAAAGAATTTGAAAAATTTTATATTTTAATAATTTTAAATTCATAGCAATATATTCTATATTAATAAATAATATTATTGTTAATAATAATATTAGTAAATAAATAATAAATAACTAAGAATGTTAATATGAATAAGCAACCAATGCACGTGTAAAGCGTGAGGAGCTAATACTAAACAATTGAATAGCAATGATAATATTAATAATTTTAATAATTCTAATCTTAATAATGACAATAAAACTAAAGAGTAATGAAAGCAGAGAGAGGGCAGGAAGGGAGGCGAAGGCTGATTTAAGCCGAAATAGGAATAAGGAAAAAGCAGAAGCCTTCGACTGAAGTTCTCGGCTCCGGCGACTTTCAGGTTTCAGGCGAGGGTGGGGGCAGTGAGGTGGTCGTAGATCTGTGTTGAAGGTAGGGTGTCGCAGGGTGTTATCTGAGTTGAAGAGGGTATTTCTGTAGGCACAATCAGATCTGGGGGCCGATATCAGGAGATGGAACAAGGAAATGGAGATAAGGAGAAGGGGGTTTTCTTAAGCTAAGGGCCGAAAATGGGTCTTAGGCGAAGTCTGGGTTGTCGAAAGTGGTGGGAGATGAAATTAGATCTGGAGATGGATCGAGAGAGTGCGGGATAGAGCAAGATAGAGAGCAAGCAGCCGAGGGGGGGTTGCATTCGTAATCAGAGGGAAGGGCCGAAGAGGGTGAGAAAGATAGAAGAGTTGCTGGGAGGCTGTAGATTTGGGCCGAAGTAAGATGGTTTTGAGGGTAAGGACCTGTTCTGAGTACAGATCCGAGGGTTAGAGTGAGGAGACGTGTGAGAGTGTAAAAGATTTTCTTACACGAAAGGTCTTAGGGTCGGAGGAGTGGATTTTTTCTATCATAAGTCGATGGGGTAGATAGAAAGAGTGAGAAGAAAGAGGGAGAGATAAAGATAGAGAATACTTACCTGATCGAGCAACATGCGAGAGCTGCTCGAGATCATTGCGGAGATCAAGAGATCGGGGATGTAGTCTCAGCAAGGTCGGGCAAGATCGGGAGAGGGAGAGGGAGAGAGAGAGTGTGTCTGTGTATGTTTTTCAATTACATATGCAAAGTTCTAGAATTTCTCTCTCGCACCAGATCCACTACAATTTGACTAGGAAAAGCCAACTGCTAGTGACTAGATTAAATGCTCATGGAAGCAAGTTTCTTTGTCCAAGATCATGTGTCTTCATGAACAGGGAAAAAATGCACCACATTTGCTTAGAACCCTGGTAAGAACTTGGTTTCTCCTCCAAGACAATGCCCAGAAACCAATCAATGGAAATGCTTGTACAATATTGACTTGGTGCCACATAACAGTAAATGCTCATCGGAATAAGTTAATTTTTATTTACACTTTATGATGGATGATTCTCCAGAGACAAAACTGGGGCAATTAGATTTTCACATCAAACCACCTATAACAACACAGGCCCGCCTCGCTGGGTTGAAGAGTGGTTTACAATATCAACATCAACATTAGAGTCTTCAGATGATCAAAGTTCTAACTAGGTATATCTCCTTGGACTTCAACTGACAGCTGCAAACAGAAAATGTATCCATGCTAAGCACTGGGCAAGAGAATCTGCGTTTATGGTTGTCTACTCTGCAAAGGAGGGCTCCCTTGCTGGTTCTACCACCAGAGGCTCCAATTTTGCAGTTTCACCATTTTGTTTAGGGATAATTAGGCCATAACCACCCGCTTTTCTTTTGTAAATGATGTTAATTTCACCTGGAGCAAATGAACAAAAGAATCTCGACAATTAGCTTTTCTATTGCAGAGGATGCCTCATAAATCGAACAGAGGGGGTAGTAAGAAGATTGCATACCAGTATCCTCATTTCTGAAGGCATAGAAGTCATGATCAACATTCTCCAGCTGTTCTATAGCTTCAGTGATGGTCAAAGGTGGCATGTCAAAGTATTTGGTACGGACAATCTGAGGAAAGTGTTCAAGCTGTAAATGTATTGAGAGAAAGTGTTCAAGGCATATGAGAAGCAGAAGAACAGTGACATTGAAGCCAGATAATAAAGAACTGGATCAATATAAGCGGGTAAATTGAGCATATTATGTCTGAATAGGATGTTCACCTCACCTCATTGTTAGCCAAATCCCCACCATAAAAAGAGAACGAGTGAAAGAATAAGATTCAGAAGCTAAAAGATAGTACGCCAAGTTATGTGCAAATTAAAATTACTCAGGGTAAAATGTTTGAAGATGAAAGAAATGCCCAAAAAAAAGGAGGAACCCAAGTGGTCTGGTAAGCCAGGAACAATTTGCTAGAGTAAACTAATAGAGAGCTGATCTAATTGAAGATCGACTGATGATCAAACTTAACCCAATTTAGTTGGATCTACATTAGACGCAATAATCCACATGCATTGATAACATAACTAGCATGTCGAAGTCCTTGAGCAACCAACCAAGGGTAGGAATTGAGGAAACTAATTAGTCAAAAAGTGATGATAATGGTAGAAACAGTTTACAGATTTGTACTCAGAAACAGGTAGGCATGGCCATAAAATATGAGTGTGGTTATAGAGGAATGTATCAGTGAAGAACAATAGGTTGTGTAGCTTTTCTGCTGCAAAAGGACTCCTTCCATGAACAGTTTTTTCTTTTATCAAAGATCATGTGATGTGGTTTTTGAGCAATGAAGGTTTTAATGTACATGAATTGAAGTTTTATGCTGCAGAAGTGGCACATTGTAGGGTATGAGATCTGATGTGAAAGTCACATTAGAAATGGATGAGAGAGAGAGAGAGAGAGAGAGAGAGGTTTTGCTAGTTACATACCAAATGCCTACACATTAGGAAAATGAGCAGTACTATGCACTTGTTTTACGTAAATCATGGAAAAGTCCGTAAGAAATCTGGTAATTTCTTTGCCAGCTTATTATTGCCATTGGTCCATTACTTCATGATCTTTTTGGATAGCTTTCCATTACTTAATTCGGTTGATTAATATCATGTGATGACATGGAAAATAATTGCCATAGACTATGCTTCAAAGATGAAACATATATGCTACAAAGAGTTCATCAATAATTTGAGCTTCTTAGGACATGTAGGACTAGAATGCAGGAGACACCCACATATTTCTCAATCCATCTGATTAACAAAATCTAAAAGTTTCATATGCTAAGGTCAACAAAAGTCATCTCCATCAAGGAAAATAGTGAGACTATAGTTGAGCTTAAAATCTTTACCTCTCATTTCATGATCCTAGGAATTGCCAATTAGTACAATACAACAGTGAAAAAATGTTCAAGGAGGTGGCGTCCCATAATTTTTTGATCAATCTAATGATCTAGAAGTATTAAATGACATCAAAAAAGTTTCAAACTAGATATTCCATGGATGTAATTGTAAACCTCCTAACTTATGTCATGCCTAATATCATTAGCACATGAACACTGACAATGCTCTAACTCATGAAGAAAAGCTTATCTGGTGGTCGTGAAATGAGATAAAAAGTCGTATTGAAGCAACAAATAACAATAATAATCAAAGCAAATAATTGAAAATGGCAAAAATGAAACAGAAATGAGAGGCCAAATCAAAGTTGTAGAGCAAACCTCCTCAATGAAATCGCCATCCTCGTCGTGTGAATCAGACTCAACATCATTGACAATAGCCAATTCAGGTTCCCTAACCTTTAACCTATTAAAACCCTTCATGTGACGACCATGATCAGAGTCCTTCTCCTTAATCTTCCTCAATTTCCTCTGTATAATCGAAGACACCAAATCAATACTCCCATATGTCGTCTCAGCATCCTCCTCCGCCCTAATTACTCCATGCTTCTTCGTAAACAAAGTCACCTAAAAAGAAACAAAATCCAAAACCCAGGGATTCAAAAACCCCCATTAAAAATCAAAACCAAAATATGGACCATAATCAGAGTCAAACCTCACATCGACGAAGCTTAGGACCTTTCCCAAATTCTCCACCGCGAACCGATAACCTAACATCCACTTCTCTCACTAAGTGACTGTGTTTCTGAAGAGCCTTCCCTACTTTATCCTCCACATGCTTCTTGATAGCATCAGTTAACTGTTCATTTTCCAAAAATTGAAGTTCTAGGGTTACAATTTCATTGAGGGGGAGAGAGAGAGAGAGAAAGAGAGAGAGAGAGAAAGAGAGGATACCTCAAAGTTTTTTCCTTGGAGAATCAATTTGACGGAAGAGAGAGGGCCGTCCCAGGACATTCGAACTGTTGAAGAAGACTTGGAGGTGTGAGAATTCCGGAGAGAGATTTCATTGAATTTGAGAGTGAACAAATTCTGGTTGAAGAAACTCGATGACAATGCCGAGATTTGGGGCTTTTTCACAGATATCGAAGATCTACGAAGAGCTTTTCGACAACAGCAGTTGTCGGGAAAGCTCGCCGTTGATGCTGCACAAGCTACTGCATTCGCCATTCGAGAGAGACCTACACGAATTTGCTCGGCTAGGGTTTCGGGAAATCAAATTGCGAGAAGAGAAAGATCGGATTTGAAAGAGAGAGAGAGAGATTAGATTCGTTTTAACGAGGGACAAGATGAAAGGGACTGTTGGTGACGTGGCTAGATTTTTCCGCTGGGAATTCAATTCATTATCCGGATGAATTTTGAATTTCGTTGATTCCAGAGAGTTTGGATTTTGGTGCCACGTCGGCGTTTGGATGTGGGCCCCGTAGTCGTCGAAATCTTCAAAGTGGGCGAATCATGGTGGATAATCCTGGAGTCCACTGCCAAAGTGTCAACTCCGGTGGATAAAATTAAACAGGTGAGCCCGCGGGTGAAAATGTCTGTCTGGTCGTTGTGGGTCTGGGTTGGGTCTGTATGTCCAGTTGGGTTCGGAGAATCTAGACGGGAGGGATTATGAACATGCCACTTCCTCTCATGGCTCCCTCCGTGCAATTGGAACATAGACAGTATTTAATTTCACTCATTTAAAATTAAGTCTATTTTGATATCTAGTAAAATTAAATTAAACAAATAACAATTATTTCAAATCTTAACTCATAATGATCTTAATCCAGCAAACGTCACCTTAGAGATTTTAATGAGATCTCTTGGGCGATTTTAGGGAAGGCCTCTTCTTGTCTTGTCATATGCCAAGGCTCCCTTGTATTTTAGCAGTCCATTCCTAATGATTTTTAATCAATTTATTTTCCATCTCAAATTGCTCTCTCTCTTTCCTCGTGTGGACTGATCAAATGAAGTATGCTAAAAAAGGACAGTTAAGATTAACAATTTTTAGTTTATATTTACCATTCGAATATCTTATAATTTTTGTTTAGGTTCAAAATTTTAAAATTCAAAATTTTCTAAATGGTTCCATAAAAATTTTGCCTTCACGTTTATGGGAATGTCAACTGGTCTTTTTTTTTTGTGTTCTCTATAACCCATCGTACGCACAATAATTCACAAATTATCAAACAACTATCCTGTATGAACCCTAGTCCCTACATGAGAACTCAAAACCTTTCTTAAAAATCAACCCTTAGACCTTGTTCAGAGAAAGATATATTTCTCAACAGTTGAAGCATGCAAATAGTTGAATATGAAGACAGAAGTAGCACAATTGCGAGCAGTGGTGTTATGGTTCCTTCTGGTTCAAGAGGATTTCTTTCGTGTTTGGGGAGAAAGTGCTGGATGGGCAGATCAGTCGTTGACTGAATTTCAAGAAGCAAAGAAGCTGTCTCTTCCAATTGGCTCCCCTAAATGGGAACCCCCTCTAGGTAATGCTCTTAAACTAAGTGTGGATGGAGCAATGGACAACGAAGAACATCTGTTGGTTCTTGGGATGGTGCTTAGAGACGAATTCAGGGGGGCTCATAGGAGCTAGAAGCTGTCAGAAAATGGAGAGTATGGATTCATTAGGGCCAGAAGCTCTAGCTATTTTGATGGGTCTTCAATTTGCTCGTGAGCTGCTGGTGAACTCTGTAATCCAGCAATTATGGGAGTTCGAAATTGTTCTTTGATCTCTTCTCTGCTACATATATATATATATATATATATATATATATATATATATATATATATATATATATTTTTTTAAGAATTTGTGAATTTGTTTGATTCCTTTTATTCTTGCTCCGGATGGCCACACTCCTCTTCCTAGATTATAGGATTATTCTTGGTTTAATGTTCCACTGAGTATGTCGTCAATTCATACTCATTTCTTAACTAAAAATAGCTTGTTTATCATGCAAAAAAAAAAAAAAAAAAGTTGTATATAAATTGACGCCCGTGCACCGCTCTTACGGATGTAATGCCAAAAACTGGCATAATTGCTTTATATTATGGCTAAATGGGATTTTGCCTAAGCTATATTGATCATCATGATGTTTGGGAAAAGTAAATATTGAGTATATAAGATTAGAATAAAAAGAAGAAAATGTGTATTATTCAGTTTTCTGTATCAATTGCCATGAATTTAGATACATTTTGATTTTCATTTATATACAATAAAAGAAATAATTTTGCACTCTTTGTGCGATTACATAACAACGTAACAACTTTGACTAAATAACAAAATGATAAGACTACCATTTTGCCTTGAACATAACTCCAAAACTTCTAGACTAATTTGAGAAATAATTATGAAAAATTACTATCTTATCATATCACTACAAGATTTTTGTTCTCTTATCATTCCTTTGATCCTCAGAATTATTGTTGCTGAACCGTATGATATTGCTAACATCTCCAGCAAAGTGTGTTGGGGCTGAGGACTGCCTTTGACATTGAATTAGTGAAAAGATGAGCAACTTGTTGATTTGTAAAGATCTGACAAGTAATAAGTCGACCAAGAGCAACATGCTCTCTCACAAAATGATAGTTCAACTCAATGTGTTTGTCAATTCTACAGCCATATATTCATCATGGCTTGGTATTCAGCTTCCGTGCTCAAACGGGAGACAGTATGTTCTTTTGCACGCCATGATATGAGATTTCGCCCATCGTCTTGTTCTGAAATTTCTCTTCAATGAGTGGTAATTCATCCCAGTAGGAAACGCGAGGAGCTAATCTGTAATAGGAATTACCAATATTGCTTTAAACTCGGTAGTAATTGCTCCATATAGTTTAAGAATTTTTATTATGATGAATTCAATTGGGGTTTCTGGGCTGTGGTTTTTGACTCTATTTATGTTGTGTTTTGTGATATTGGAGGATTAGTAATTGCTTTTGATGATGAATTGAAATGGGGCTTTGTGGGTGTGGTTTTTAGGATTTTGGGGGTTTTGAGGATAAAGAAGTAGAAGTATCAAAAAATGCGAGGGAGATGGCATGAGAGCAAACTCATCTAATGGGTCTTGTGAACCGGCCGCCATGTAGGGTTGATTACGTACCGGCCGCCTTTACATTATACGATTGCCTTTTTTGGGGCGGGTTTCAACATGGTTATTGTGAATGTTTCATATTGAGGACCAAAACCGGTGAGAACACAAAATACGTTTTCTTTGTCCGAGACAGGTTGGTAGCAAGATTGTCACACAGAAGCCTTTGAATGTGCGTATGTGATTTGCAATTGTTTTATCTTCATCCTTGTGAAGATATGCTAATTGTTGTCATAGTGTAAATTCACGTTCATGTGAATCTTGTGTATATGAACTTTTGAGAGCTTCCCACACTGAATCTTATGTTTTTAAACCAATAACAAGACAAAGAACTTCTTCTGAAAGTGTGCCTATGATCCATCAATGAAGAAAACGATCTGACTTGCACCAGGATATAGGGTTGGTATAAAGGTTTCTGCATTTGTTTCTGGAGTTGGGAGTGGTATATTTAGTGTGGGAGCTGAATTTTCTGTAGTGAGATGTTTTACTAGTTCTTGACTTTCAGCGAAAGCCAATGCTTGCTCACGCCATGAGGGTTAATGGGTTGGTGTGAGCTTGAGAGTAGTGAAATTTCCTACATTTAGAGGAAAAGAGTTACCATAATAAAGGTAATGAGAACAGAAATATGCTGTGATACGAAGAAGGAAAAGGAAGAAAATGTGTATTACATATCAATTGCCATGAATCCAAGATGCACTTTAGTTTCCCTATTTAAATACAATAAGAGTAATAAAGTTGCACTCTTTTCCACATAACAAAATAACATTAACCGGATTAACAAAATGATAAGGTTACGATTTTGGTTTGAACATGTCAACTTCAAATCTTCTAAATTACTCAAACTTCTCTGGTTATAATTTGAAAAATGATTATGAAGAATTGCAACTTTATCACTCGTAGATTTTGGCCAATATTTATGTTCTCCTCATAACCCCTTTGATCCTCAGAATTATTTATGGAAAGGCTCGCAAACAAGGCCTACGTTATGATGAGCTAAATCAATCCACTCAACATCCTAGTAATCCTTGTAATAGTAAAGAGTATCTCTTTAGATCTCATATTTAAACGATTGTGAATATATATATTTTAGTAATTTTCGTGATCTTATGTATATATTTCACCTACTGGTTACGAAAAGGGAACGGAAGACGAGGTGAAGCGCATCCATCATAAGAGAAGTACCTTCCTTTTTTTTTTATTATTATACAAGAATTCAAATCTTAGATCACCAAGTTAAGAAAAGAAGATTATGATTATCGGGTTGTTCCTTTGAGAATAGAGAATAGAGAAGTACCTATTTCCAAACTTGAAAGGAATTATAAGCTATGCTCGTAGGTGGTGAATTGTGACATAGACTTGGTTGGACATGCACCTCATTCTAATCTTGAAATTTTGTGACGTAAATTTAAAATGACTTAAAAATTTCAGAGTTTGGTTAGAGTTAGATTGAAAAATCCAAAATAACTCAAAAAACAACTAAAAGTTTTAAAATTCTTTTATCATTCTTTTTTATGGTTGAATGTAATTTAATAACTAGATCATTATACTTCTTTTTTTTATTTATGAAAAGTTTAATGAATTTAGAATTACATAATATGAAGTAATTCACGCTAATTCAAACTTATTCTAATATAAAAAAAATATATATCAAATATAGATTATATCTCATTGTCAATCATTATATTATTAAAATTGATATATATTACTTTAAACCTGTCGATTAGTATTATACAATACATATAATGTGATGATATAATAAACAAGTACTCAATGAATTTGGAATAATCCATTCAATTCTTTGTTTTCTTTTTTAAATTTCTTTTTAATTTTCCCCCTTTCCATGGTACCCTCTATTGAAACCTTTGAAGAAACTCAAACTTCGTTCCCTCTTCCTTTTAATGATTTCTCCACGTTCGCATTTCATGAAAAATTGTAATTTACTATTCAATGACAGTGAATACCAAGGTCATATAAATTAAAATAATAATTGCTGGGTGGGATGATTTTTGGTAGTGATCCGACGGTTCTAGTTTCTTCTGTGTTCATCCGATAGCTTCATCCGACGACTATTGTTGCGGTGCTTTGCTAACTGGTATTGAGTCACATTGGTAATTATCCCATATATATATACACATAAATATATATATATAAACACACACACATTTGCTAAATAAATTTAAATTACCGTACGAATTAAATTTATTCTTTTAAATAAAACTACCCAAATGAAGATAATTTTTTTTTTTTAATATAAAGCACATGGACCCAGATTTATTTTTTAAGGGAAATTATCCGATATATATATGTACACACACAAACATATACTAAATAAATTAAAATTACTGTAGGAATTAAATTTATTCCTTTAACTAAAACTACTAACTGAAGATACTTTTGATTGGAATTTATAAGTTCATTTTAAAAAATTAAATAAAAAATTTTATAAAATTTTAAATTTTCATATATTTTATAAGATGTTTAAAACATATTACAATATATAGTTTATAAGATATTTAAAAGAGATTGCAAGATGTTTAAATGAGATACTTTTGCTTATAAAAGTAGATTGAGGTAATTATTTTATAAGTAGATTTTTATAAAACATCTTATAATCTCTTTACAAGATATATTTTATAATATATCTTTTTATTTTTCAGATGTTTAAAAAATCTACTTTCATTCAAATTTATGTCACATATTAATATCACTAATTCCAAATGAGGTCCTGATAATTACTTCTTTTCCATTTTGTCCCTTCCCTAAAATTGTCCTTTTTATTTCTTTTCGGTACAATTCATTCTCACTTATTTATGGCATACATATGATGTTATAAGTTTTTTGCCCCCGTTTTGTTTCCCCTTTTTTTTTTGGCAATTTTGTTTTACAAGATTTGGTCCCATTTTTCCTCCTTTTTAAGGCGGCCACAAGTTTATCCGATGATTAATTCCCTAACATTGAAGTTTTCTTTTTCCATTTTTTCGTACTTCTTTTGATGAGTTGATGGGTATCATGGGCATCTTACCCATCTTTCTTCAAGTTTCATGAAGAAGCTGTGGACCAAGATGGTGCTCTAAACGTCAACTCAGCAGTCAGCCACATTGACACAACCCACCTCCTCCACCACTTTATCTTTTTTCTTCTTCTCTTTTAATAAAAACCGCAAACAAAAAGTAACATTGGCACATTTGTCACGCTATTGTCCACTGTCCTAGATATTTTCCTGGATTAGGTTCACCACACAGCACTTCCCCCCACGTTCATATCTTCTATTATCATTATTTTCATTAAATCCTAACCCAACTCCATACAAAATCAACTACAATTGGTACAACGAAAATGACCAAATGCTTCCCACCGATCACCAATGCTGAACTTACAAGTGTGTGGGCACTTACGTCATATCATTAAAAATTGAGGGGTCGGTTTGGGATTTAGAGGTCCAAAACGAAAACTCTAAAAACTGAAATGATTGGGTGTGGGGCTTACACCAATCTGGTTTCGCCAAGTGAATGGACGGACAAGAATGCACTTCCAATACAATCGCACGCCATCCACTTTCAAAAATAATAATAATAAAAAAAATAAAAATTCTATGGGCATAGGCTATGCCAAACCACAATCCCACTCGCTAATAATTCCACGTGCTCTTTTTGCCCTATTTTTTGTGGGAATATTCTTCAAGGAGCTAATTTTTCTTCAAGACAGACAAAAAAAAAAAAAGGAAAAAATTAGCTTTAATCGTAATGGTAAAAATAGTAAAATTATTATGGAAATCCCATTTATTTTCTTAAAAAATTTTCAATTTCCTAATAATAAAAAAATATAATTTGTTTGCTTTGAGTACAAATAATAAGCAATTATCTAAAGTACAACTAAATTTAGTAAAAATATAATACCTCAAAGGAATATATATTTAAGATAAAAACCTGGAATAAAACTATTTTAGCAAAATTTGTATATTTCATCTTTGGTAACTTAAACACATTATTTATGTTTTAAAAGTTATTTCTCTTTTAAGAAAACAATACCATGTCTATATCAAATACTAAAAAAGGAATATATATTAATGTATTGTAGTAGTTATAAATATATAAAATTAAGTTTGATATTATATTTAAAATAAATAATAAATATACAATTAAAATTTTTATAAATAATACTTCATTTGAAAAATCTAAAAAAGAATTTACCATTATTAATATGCTCTGATGTGCTTCCAATTTGTGAAAGAGTATATGATAAAGATCTTAACATATAAGCTCAAATTTCCAATTTGTGCAGCATCAAATTCATATCTAAGGGAGGGGGAAAAAACAAATTTGCCGACGTGGCATACAAGGAACCCAGCTTCAGCATATCGTATTCTCTACTCGCGAGCGCGTGAAGCCCGTTCTCGTAAAATAAAATATAGGACAGATTTTAACAGCTTCAAAACCACAAAAGAAAATAAACGCGTAAATCGAATCCACGTGTCAAAAACCCCTCCACCAGATCCCTCAAAAATATCTAAAATTCCTCTTCCAGATTAAAGATCTTTCTCCCACTTGGGACCCACAAACATCAAATATCTTCAAAATTCCAAACTCTTGACCTCACAAAAAAAAAAAAGGAATAATAATCCTTCAACCAGCCAAACCAAACACGTCCCCAAAAAAACCCCAAGACCAATAGGTATTCACCTTTTGATGACAGTCGACGTGGCAAATCTGGGCCATATGTTAAGTCCTTGAAGATATTTTCCCCGCACTTGCCGGCTCCTCCGCTTACAACCATCCGATTCAAGGCGGTTATTTCCCCGTTTCCAATATCAGCCGTCCGTTCTTTCTAGCATTTCTAGTGCATGCTTTCAGATATTTTTTTTTCTTATATTTTCCTCACCAGTCGAAGAAAGAGAGAGAAAGGAGAGAGAGAGAGAGAGACTCTGCTATGGGAGAGGTTGTGGTGAGCAGTGAAGATGGAGGAGTTCAATTGGTGGAGACGATGGAGGAAGTGATGAGTGAGAAACGGAAAGAGGAAGAAGAGATGCAGAAGAACAAGAAGAACGAAGTGCCTGGCTCTGTCGTGAGATGGGAGAGGTTTCTGCCCCGAATGGTTTTGAGAGTTTTGTTGGTTGAAGCTGATGACTCAACTCGTCAAATTATCGCTGCCCTTCTTCGGAAATGTAGTTACAGAGGTACTTTGATGATTTCTATTTTGCATTTTGCTCTGTTTTCCGCTTTTTTCTTCGATTCCGTTTTCGTGTAATCGAGAGATTTAGATTGTTGGCCTGATTCCGTAAATTCTGAATGGGGTGAGGTTATTGTTTTTCGGTTGAATTAGTGAAGATCGGAGGGAAAAATTCGCTTTGATTTGATTCATTATCTCTCTACAAGTTTAACTGCGGTTTGTTTTCGTTTGTTTACTACTTGTTCGCCGGAAAGCGTATGAGAATTTGATTGAATTTCACTACTTATGTTGTTTCTGATAAAATGGGAGATTTATAATATTTGATATCCCCTAAGAATTTTGCTATTTATGGCTGTCAAAATATCCTTGGACCGAATGTGAAATGTCTCCGACCAAATGGGTAATTCTGGCAGTTCATACTTGTGTTGTATTCGTTAAATTGGTGGGTGAACCAATCAATCCATGTTGGCAAAGGTTTTTTTGCTATTTATGGCGGTAGAAATTTCCTTGGACTTAACATTATTGGAATAATTGGGTCATTTTATTAAAAGACATGGAATCGAAAATTTTGACGGCCCAAAACATATTGCATAACTCGGCTTGTAATAAAAATTTTGAGAGTTTCAGAATAAAAAGGCATGCAATAAAGATTTTTCTGGGGCATTGGCTTAATATACTATGTCTTTTTTAATAAGGAAGATATGGTTTCAGCGTATTGTAGCTCTTGGATTTTTGGCTCAATTTGGTCGTTGTAGTAATTTTAAAATATGACTCTCAGAATCTGATTTACTTATCCCTTTTTTTTTCTGGTGAGCAGTTGTAGCTGTTCCAGATGGGTTAAAAGCATGGGAATTACTTAGGGGAAGGCCGCGAAACATTGATCTCATATTGACAGAAGTAGAGCTACCTTCAATATCTGGCTATGCGCTACTTACATTGATTATGGAGCATGAGATCTGCAAAAATATTCCTGTCATAAGTATGATTTTTACTTTTAAGAAATTTGAATTGTTGGTTTTGATTTCCTATTAGTATCAAACTTGGTTTGATGCTGTGTTCTTTTCTCATTGATGTGCAGTGATGTCCTCTGAAGATTCGATTAGCACAGTTTATAAATGCATGTTGAGAGGTGCAGCTGACTTTCTTGTTAAACCTGTCAGAAGAAATGAATTGAGAAATTTGTGGCAGCATGTTTGGAGAAGACAATCTGTAAGTAAAATCCTTAAAACATGTCTTAGACAGTTTAGATTTCATTAGTAATCCTTCTGACTGAAATTGAATTCGATCATGTGCTTCTTTCAGTCATCGAATGGTCAACAAGGCCCTCAAGATGAGAGTGTTGCACAACAAAAGGTTGAAGCCACTGCTGAAAATGATGCGGGAAGCAATCACTCAAGTGATTATATGCCCTGCGTTCAAAGGAATAATGAGGGAATTGAGAAAGGAAGTGATGCTCAGGTTAGTCTTGCTGTGTTGCTAAACATTTTCAACTTTTTAGGGAATTCAATGCATTACTTTTGCTCGATTTAGCACATATTCCCTTGAAGAGGTCTGCACGTTCTTGGTTGTACTCTCTTTCCTTGTAACCTGGGTTACCTGCACTCCCTTCCTTTTTAATACAATAAAGTTCCATCTTCACATATCAGTTTATCAAAAAGTATCGTGTTGCCCCTTGTGACAAAATGGAGTTGCCTCATTCCTCTTGTTGTTCTGTCAGATGGCACATCTAATTGGCTTTGGGGTTAATATTTGGGTTGACTAATTAATCATCTTTGACTCTGTTGTTGTGATCCTTTACATTTTGATTAACGAACACGGTTGTGGATAGATGGGGCTTGTAATTTGTCTAGTGGCTGAAAGTTACTTGCTATGGTGATACTTCTCGCATCTCTTGATCAACCAGTGTGTGACTGAACTAGAGGCTCTAGAGTGGTTTTGGGTTCTCACTCTAGGTAAGATGCAGCAGTGATTCATGCTAGCATTTGGTTCATCACTTTCTTTGCCTTGCAGCTGTCCTACCATATAGATCAGCATCACATGAACCACATGCTCAGCATTCACCTTTTTTTAAGCCACATCTGCTATTTCTTAAAGGCAAGGTTGGTTGTATTATGCTGAGCTCCCAATGTTCCCAGATGGCAGTTGATTGCTTAGGGATAAGGTATATAGTCTCCATGATCCTAATCAGAAAGAGGAAGCTGTACATAAAAACAATTGACAAAAAATTAATCAAAACCGAAAGGAGAAATGAGGGCGATCAAAATTTGGAATCTGAATGGAGAATCTAAGTGTGCTTTGTTCCTTAATTTTATTAAAATTGCTGATTCAGTAGAAACTGATTTGAACATAGCCTTGATTGATGTACTTATATATAATGCCGGAAATGGGTAGAAGGATTCTTCTCCATTTGTATTGGGAGGAAATTAAAAATCTTAAGTACTGAGCATTCTGCTGCTTCCTGTGCAGAGCTCATGCTCAAAGCCAGAAATGGAAGCTGAGAGTGCCTATGTGGAAAATATGCAAAATCTCTCAAGGCCAAACTGGAGCTTATCTTTGGCAAGGGATAAAGAAGTGCAGAAACATGATCACTGTGCACAATTGGATCAGAAAATGCCCATGCATGGGAGTGAAACTGTTGGTAAGGCAACTTGACTTTGAAAGTATGGCATCTTCGTATTTGTCCAATCCTCATCTGTCAGGAGTGGGTGAAATCATTTTCTAATACATTTAAAATTTGACAGAGGCAGCTGCCAGCAAGGATGGCAATATGAATGGGCAGGAGGTTGATGTAGAACTAGAAAGCCATAGAGCCGGCACTAATGTCACTAATGAGGCTTGTGAGAACAGCAGTCCTCTTCTTGACTCATGTAGAGAAGCAATGGACTTGTTTGGATCATCAAATAATGAAGTCAAACATGGTTATGGAGGTTATGGTTCAGATAATCCTATATGCAGTTTAGATTCTCCTCCACATCTGGATCTTTCCCTGAGAAGGTTTCAATATAGTCATGCAGAGAATTTAGCCTGTCATCAAAGGCAGAAACTGAACCATTCAGATGCCTCGGCCTTTTCTCGGTTAGCTTCACGTCTCTATAATTCATTTTCTGCATGATTGTTAGACATATTTCTTCAGAGTTGCTCCTGCTAGTTATGTGTTGAATGTTGATTTGATCAATTAATTGATTGTCTTGCCATCCTTGTCCTAGAGGAGAGTTGATTGTTGTGATGTTTCTCTTAATCTCTGTTTGCACAATTAAGTAGCCTAAATTTGGCATTGCTTAATCTCAGAGTTAATGTTAAATACAGGTATATTAATCGGCCCATGCAGCCCCAACATCCTGCACCTCCCAAGTCCAGCTGTCATCAGAAAGAATTTGGAGTTCACTCGGCTAAACAAATGCACAATCATGTTTCTGGTTTTCAATCAAGCACTCACTGTCCAGAATTAAGCAATGAGAACTGTATTAGCCCTGTGGCTATTCCTCAACCAACCCAGGCTGAAATGGGAATTCAATCCCCTCAACACAGAATTTTTCCCATCCCAATTCCAGTGAGAGGCCTACGATTTGATAACTTATGCAATGGCTATGGGCATGTAATGCCTCCATTGTACCGTACAAAATCGAGTTCACCACAAACGCGAAGCCCTAGTTCAGTGGGTCAGCGTGAACCTACTTTCCAGGCAAATCCATTTCATCTGTCTAATCTGGACACCAGTAATTCAGATCTGCATCATGATCCACATGATCACCATACCAACATTTCTGCCAACCAAACTACGCATGCAACAGAGGGCAAGTTGGAGTCGGTGGAGGATGGAGGACATATCTCTTCTGCTACAGAGCAAAGTGCAAGTAGCAGTTTTTGCAATGGCACTGTTACACATCTTAGTAATGTTGCATGTGGAAGCTTTTGTGGAAGCAATGGCAATGCCGATCTAGTTCAGGTTGTACAGATTATTTCAGAGAATGGAAATGAGGGGGGTTTTATAACTCATGATGGGAACTGTCATCGTACTAGTCAAAGAGAAGCAGCTTTGATGAAGTTTCGTTTGAAGCGAAAAGAAAGATGCTATGAGAAGAAGGTACAACTATTACTGCTTCTGCTAGTATTAGTACTTCTACCACTAATACCACTAATACTATGACTGCTACTGCATTCTGTGATTTACTAACATTGATCTTGGTTTGCAGGTTCGCTATGAGAGCAGGAAAAAACTTGCAGAACAGCGTCCGCGGGTGAAGGGACAATTTGTTCGTCAAGTGCACACTGATCCTCCTGCAGATGAAACAGAAAAGTTCCATCAAAATTCATCTGGTGGATAGCTTCTCAAGAGCACTTTCTAGAGCAGCATCTACTGTGCACAGACTTTCCTTTTTGCCCATATATATATATATATATATATATATATATATAGAATGAAGGTTTGGAAAGAAGAGATTGGCAAAGTAAAACTGAAGCTGCTTCTTTAACATGGTTAGATTATTAGTTTTTCATGTAGGTCTTTGACTGGTTGTTGTATGGGTGAGATATACTACTGTCTGTAATTTTGGTGTTTTTGTGTTTTTTTAACATCAGTAATCTGACCGAGTCGAATTCTTTCCTTGGTGGTGTATGTTTTGTTCACTCCTATACATGAATTTGTATAGAAATTCTATTGCTCCACTTGTTCATTCGGTTTTTCTTTTTTTTTTGGTTGGGTGTTATTGTTCATTCGATTTCAGGAACCACTGAAACAGGTAGACAGGTCCACTTTAAACCCCTCTCTGGTACTTTTGGGATTCATGTCTGTGAGTGATACTGATGTATTCAGGCTATCAGATCTTATTGAAGAAAGCTGTGATTTACTTGATGTTTCTGATTTCTTTTTTTCATGATCACATAATGTTTGTCTTGTTAATCATTCATGTCTCCATGTCTAAATGATTTTATTTGGCATGCCTTACTGAAGTAAATGTACTTGATCTGATCTGTTCTGATCTGCTGTCAATATAACATTGTCTCTCTTTTTGACAACCTCGAAGTAGTACTAGTTATGCAATCATCTGGGACACTATCTCCAGTGGAGAACCTTTGGTGCTCAATTTCACATATAAATTCAACCCAGTGGATGGGGTAAAGATCTTTCTCCGAGTATTTTTAGGAACATGTTCCCTCCCGACGGACCATCCCCTTCATTTTTTTGGACTTAAAAGAGTGAGAGTAAATGTCAACCTTACCCCGATCTCTAGGTGATGCTACATGTGCTTCTCTTTTTTTATGAATTATATTTCATTGGATGGGTCTCCATTTGAAATACTGGCACTGTTCATTTATTACGGAAAACGTCACTGTACTCAGTACAGTGTTAGTGGTCCAAGGCTTATTCGCAATGTGCTAGTTAATGTGATAGGACGAATATGGGAAGCAAAACTCCACAAGGCTCAAAGACAAATATCATTTTCTCCAGTCACTCCCCATATGCTTTGCCTGCACAGCAGTACTGGTGAAGCCCTTTTCTTCTTGAAACAAGTACATGCAATTCCAAACAAGATTGGCCCCACAAAATGCAACCTTCTAGATCTCGTAGATCAATTAAGTTACAATAAACATGGCACGGATACTGTTTCTTTGATGAAAATTACAATTATTTATATTTTTTCCTTTTCCCTTATATGAAATAAAAGCTTTGTTTGGTTGGCGTGTTGGACATAAACTCAACTGAATAGAGATGATTTTGGAGGGGGGAGGGGAAAGAAAAGATACATGACTTGATGATCTGAGGTGTTTACATGTTGCATCTGCGGATATTTTCATTCTTCGTACAAGTATTAAAAAGAGAAAGAAAGAAAGAAATACTACACCACCTGAAATTTTCAAAATTCAAAAGTCCAAGAGCTTTTTCTCCATGCAAAAGATATTAGGCCTCCCTTGACCCCGCATGGCAAAGAAAACGAATTGGGAAAAAACTCCAAAGAGGAGAGAGAGAGAGAATTGAAAATCACTCGAGTTTGATGTGGTCAGCCAACTTTACCCCTAATCGAACGGCTCAATGAGTATAATACAAGCACTAGAAAGCAAATGCTTCCAAAAGCAAAATTTATGACTTCCCCAAATTTCAAAACTCCTCCTCTCCCAAGACCGTAATATTCTTTTGAATATCCATCATGATCATGAAGGTCCCATAACACGTGGTGTCCATCCAGTGGTTCTGATTTCTTTGACATCTTGTTTTTCAGCATATCCAACGGTTGGGAGTGGAGGGACCTCCCCCCCCACGCCCCAAAAAAGAGAATGGGCGTGTGCCAACCAACTTGCACTCTTTTCTTAACCTGAAAGAAACGGACCGTAAGGAGGGACACAGAAAAGGAAACCCTAAATAATGTAAAAGAGATTGAATGATTCCATTTCCAAAATGAAATGATCAAAGAAGAAAAAGTCAATTTTGCAGATTCTTCATGTCTTCTCTTCTCTCAAACCAAACTCTTTTGTGCAAAGTTCAATAAATTAAAGAGTGGATCCATGACTTCTTAATCCTCCCTTATTATATTATAGTAACAATGAAAAATTAAATTTTAATCTTAAATTTTAAAAACTAATATGAAAGAAAAAAAGAAAAACCACCATTATACTGCACCCTTTATGATTAGCCTTGAAATTTGCAAAAACCTTTTCCTAAATAATCTATTTTGAGAGAGAGAGAGAGTCCCATTGGCTACTGCTGAGGTCTTTTTTAAAAGCCTGATTTCAATAATTCTAAAGTGTTAGCCATCTAAGATTCTGGCTGAGATAGATATCCCCCGTATAAAGCCTGTGGCTGCTGCATGCCTCTCTCTCTCTCTCTATCACAAAAGCGCATGTATATTCATGACGGAAAATGTGCAAGTAGCCAACAATAAAGGTAAGTCTGAGGGACCCATATTTCTCTCCCATGCCCAAGTATATACCCAGTATACAACTAGGGGTTATCAAAAACAAGCGAACCCCATCCAAAGCACGAGCTTTAGTCCACAAAGAATTGAATCAAAATGGAGTGCCCCATTCTCTCCATGCAAAACAAAGGTTTAAAAGGAGTGCATTTCTTTGTTTAGTGCAATAATAAGAGTAATTTATTTTGTGCATAACTTTTAAAATTACTTAATAAAAGAGAGAAAAAGGGTAAAATGCTTATAAACTTTTGAGAAAAGGCTACCTTGTTCTTTTGCTGATTTGGTTTCGCATCCGTTTTATATGTAATTCTCTGGAGGGTGGAGCACAGAAGTAATCTATGCTTTGATGAAAGAGTTGTTGGGGTCCAAAATACTTCCACACAATCCCCCCCCCCCCAAAAGTAACATGATTTGGACCCAGAAAAAGGAAAACTAAGATGGCCCGGTTAAAATAGTACCAAATGCTCAAAATAATAATAAAAAGTTTGTCACCTAATATCATATCATTTTAATTATTAACTTCTTCTAGCTCCGTAATATAACCTTTTTTTTTACCACGAAAGGTCATGGTCGATTTAGAAAGCTAATTAGGCTTCTACCACAACTGCCAATCAAAAGCAGGAGAGTGCATAATTGCTGCTTTCTGGCTTCTAGGTCTTCCTTTCCTATAAATCACTATCACACTCTTCACACTCAGCCCCGTAAACCCCCAACCTCCTTCCCTCCACCCTTGCTCCCTCCCTCTGTGTGTCTCCTGCAAATGTCTCAAATCCTTACCAGCTCACCAAAACACTGCGCCAGGAGAGGATTTAGCATTGACAAACACTACAAAAAGCTATTGTACACCCTCTCTACCTTTCTGCTGTCAATCCTATCATTCATTTTTCTCATCTATCTTATTCTACACCCCACGATGCCCGAGTTCTCCCTCAAAGAAGCTGACATCTACCAGCTAAACCTCTTAGATCCTCACCTTCTCAATTCCTCCATTCAGATTACCTTACTATCCAAGAATCCAAATACAAAAGTTGGCATTTACTACGATCAACTACAAGTTTATGCCTCTTACAAGGGTCAACAGATTACAGCTGATACCTCTCTGCCTCCTTTTTATCAAGGTCATCAAGATAGCAATATCTTAACAGCTTCATTAGTAGGGACTGGACTGCCGGTGGCTCCATCTTTTCGTTATGAAGTGGATCGTGACCAAACCACTGGAAAGTTGGTTCTAAGCCTGAGGGTGAATGGGCGGATTCGATGGAAAGTCGGGACATGGGTTTCTGCACGGTATCGGATTAATATAAACTGTGTTACAGTTATGGACTTTGGACCTTCCATTCCGCCAGGTCCTCTGAGTTCCAAGCAAGCAAGTCACTGTTCTACTTCTGTATGAGTCAAGCTCAAGACTCACTAACTTGCCAGCATATAAGTAAACTCTCTTCTGGTTTTTGTTGCTTGGCCAGTTTAATCTTTCAAATGTTTGGCTTGTCAGAGTTTGTACATTAATTATGAGTGAAGGAGTGAAAGTGACCAAATTATTTGTGAGGAGAAAAGCTTGTTTAGCTTGTGTATATTATCTTCCCTGTTTCTTTTTCTCAATAATTATGAGTTGATTTTCCATCCCAGTAATGGGCAGAGGCTTTCGGAGAGATCACATATTTACTTTTGCAAGTGGATGTTAAGGGTAGTGGAAGGATGAGTAAAGTGATCACCTTAGACTTTGCTTTGGTTGTTTTCTGGGTAGATAAAAAGGACAGAAACTGCTAGCCTTTCATGGATTAGATTCCAAGTAAAAGAGCGGGGAAAAAATAGGCAGGAAATTTCTCTATTGGCCATGGAGTCTTCAAATTTTCGTGTCAACCCAATCACCTTTAAAAAGCTAGCAGAACTTTTGTCCCCCTCCTGCATAGCCACAACTGATGGATAATTTTGCATCAACTTTAGTTCCTATAAACTTTTTCCTCGTGTCCATGAATCATTTCTCAGAGCATATGTGTGGCTAAGTGGCTACATCAAAGGGCATGGCCCAGCTTCAAAAGGAAATGATCGGAAACAAAGTTCTCATTCCCACCACCTCTTTTTTCTCCTCTATCCCTATTCTTCTATGCCACAGTAAACATCCTAATTATTTAGTTTATTCACTGGCACCTAGGGTTTATTCACCAAAAATGACAATAGAATCAAACATATAAATAATAGGTATGGTAGCTATGGATGTCAAAATCTCACTTTGCAGTATACTCCAGTATGCAAAACCGTGCTGCATAAAGATGTCCAATAGGTGGCTTCACAAAAACTGACAAAAAATAGGTTATATCTGATGGCCTTAAAAAGATAAAGTAGGCAAAAGGATATAGGATTGTATCTTTCAAAAGTTGGAGAACTTTTGAATGTGCCTAAACTAAAGCTTCTACCTCGTAAGAAACGCGCTGTGTCCCCACCAAACCCTTATCCCAACACGAGTAACAAAACCCTTTAAGATCAGTGTTGCAGATATTCTTAAGTTATAGGACTCAGAAACAACATGTTCTAACACCCACACCAGATAAATTATGAAGTTGAACTAGACTATCTCCTCAAGAGACTCATGAAAGCAATAGCAGTATAGTAATTTTGTAGAGGCAATAACTTGAAAAGATGCCCAATTAGATGAAAATGACTACCATATCTTTGATCAGTTAGACGAGGAAAAGAATTGGTGCTATGATGAGATTGGTTTAAGTTTGAAAAAGCATGCAAAAGGTGTAAGATATGTTTTTGGTGTGCAATGGTTCTGATGTTGGAAATAAACTGGCAATTGAGTCACACAAGCTATGTGCACGCTGAATTTAACCCAGGTTAATACATAGTTGAATACTGCAACTGGCTAAGGCCCACCAACTATGAAGAATGCGATATATATTGTCCACAATTTTCATCCTTTTCAGAAGTACAACCATACTGAGAGCAACTTCTGTAGCAGTTAAGTTTTAGATCTAACATAGGCCTTGCTCTACACATGCTCAAATTTACATATGGAACCCCACCATGAATATTCAGGCTTGAAGCCCAGTCTGGGTACATATTTCCTAAAGAAAAATCAAATGTATTTAATCATCAGTCCACAAAATGTTAAAAAGCCAGAAATCTTTATGTTATTTTCCCTAGAGAAGCTGATAATGATGTTGAACCTATTGTTCTCCCTTAACAACAAGAACTCCTGTGCTTAATTAGGCTTTCAAAAAATATGGGGAGGAATCAGAGTCATAGGAGGATGGACATGCAATGATTTTGAGGAGATGAGGAAAATGAGATGATCAAAAGAGTGCTTTCTTAAATGATATGACCATATCCAACTACCATTGAAACTGCCCATTCTTAGGTCCTCATTCAAGATCTGGACCTAAATCTGAAAATGCCAGAACAATATCCCTTTTCAGATAATCTTCTGTAATATTTTACAACAAATTCTCAGTCGCTTTCCTTTGGAATTCCCAAATGGAAGACAATTTTCAGTAAGAAGCCTGAGCACACAGAAGTATTAAAAGGAGACAAGCTTCACAGAGATGTCAGGGAGCTCCAAGGCATATCAAATTGCAGACATCTCTTATGATATGACAACTAAATAGAACAAATAATCATAAGAGAGAGGTATGGATGAAGGACTCATATCAAATGGAGCATAACCCAACAGCCCACTTCTGCTAAAAGTACTGATGAACAAAGCAAGGGTTCAAAATGTTAGTTGCATCTGGATGGTGGATTCTTACCATCTCAGAACAAGCAAAATCTATTCTCTAATCTTAAACGCAACCACACTATTCTTCTCTCAAATAGAGGCAACAAGTAATGACGCAACCAGGCTTAGTTAATAATCAACTCTACCAACTTTATGTTGTAGGAAACAGGGCATAATGTTTGCTTTATAAACGGCCTGTAGGTCAATTTGATCAACATTCATGCGACACCAGAAGTTCTATAGAAGCAAATTTCTTATAATAAGATCACAATTTTTGCAATAGGTGTTAAACGTAGTTCAAGTTACACTGAGAAGGGCTGTGCCAATCTCTGGTAGCTAGTTCAGTTTGTTATATTAGTAACAAATAGCTTTCCATCTTCACAACAGATAAAATGAAATCCTAATAATAAGGGAAAAAAAGGGGGGAAACTTTCACAAGGACATGAATCAAAAACTTCTATTATTTCTGTGAAAGGAACATATCAATACACTGATTAATGTCACAAAATTTCTGATGCAGGCATCGCAGTCAATCTAAGGCACAATGAAAGATAAGAAGTATCTCACTCAGCATATCACTAAAATGCACGGCAATGATTACAAGGAAACTGCAAAAGTATACCAAAAACTCACCAACCGTGTCAAATTCAGACGGCATCACCGTCAACCCACTTCCAGTAATGCTTATTCACCGAAATAGCCTTATCCGCTCTGCTCGATTGATCATCATTTTTATACTCCTCTTCCTCAGTAACAAAATCCTCTTGGGGCAAACCCTCCACAACTGCGTCAACTGAATGCAACACATAGCAAGCCGGCAAACCGGGATATGACAAGGAAACCCTTTCCTCCACCTTCTTAGTATATGAATTGGGTAAAATCTTCACAATCCGACGTTCAGCATCATTATGCAGACAATCCCCAATTACAGGTCCTAGCTCTTCTTTCACTGCCCTAATTACAGCACTCTCAATATCTTCACCAGGCTTCATTTTCTCCGATAATGGCCTCGACCTGAACCGAACACTCCCATCAGA
This sequence comes from Dillenia turbinata, assembly GCA_037126225.1. Lineage (NCBI taxonomy): Eukaryota > Viridiplantae > Streptophyta > Magnoliopsida > Dilleniales > Dilleniaceae > Dillenia > Dillenia turbinata. The sequence goes on along the minus strand of JBAMMX010000007.1, from coordinate 9,804,802 downwards.
CATCTCTTGCTTCCATTCGACAAGAAATTTCCCATTTTGACCGATAATTCTCACAATCATAACTTCTACGGTTCTAATTGGCGGGGTTGAGTCAGCAAGTGAAGTTTCTCCTTCAGAGAGCTCAAGCCAGAGATTGTGAACGTTTTTGGTCCCAGGCTTGACGCCCCACGAAGCAAATGAGTCTGAATTCAGACGGGGTTTCAACCAATCGGAGAGAGATTGAGGGTTTGGGAAGTAATTGAAATTACGGTTCGGATTTGACATGGTTGATAAAAGGCGTCTTTTGGGGGACCGAAAGAGAGAGAAAGGAGGGAGTTTTAGAGAGTGAGAGAGAGAATGTTGATGTGGGGTTGTAGAGGTGTTAGAGAAGATGAAGCACAGGGAGAGAGCAGTGAAGAGAAATTCAGGAAGCGATGAAGTCGAGGGTTTTCTGAAAAGGGTTTGCGAGGGTTTCTGAGAGGTGGTTGTGTTGGGGGTAATGATATGGTGGTCTGGAAGAGACATAATCAAATTAAGGATTGGAATGGCTGGAATTGGAAATCAATTGTTGTTGATGTTGTTCAATGTGGTAAGGGGATACCATGTTTTTTAGGATGTGGAGATTTGGCGAGGAAAGAGGGAAAGGTTTGGATTTGTGATTTTCAGGGAAACAATTAGAAGTTGAAATGTTCTGAATTGAGATATTCTGGTACCTAAAACCGAATATTTGGGATTGGACTAGGATTGGAAAGGGCATTTTGGTATTTCCAATGATTCCATTGTTGGAGGGGAGCTGGCCTTCTCCTCATCTTGTTTGGGTCTTGTAGCCATCGATTCATTGCCACGTTGTTCCAGTTATTGGTAGCGGGATGACTCTTATCTTTCCATCTATCATCCATATAAAACTCATTCATTTAAAAAAAAAAAAAAAAAAAAAAAAAGAAGGCCAGAAACGAAGCTTGGCCTTGACACGCTTTGGTAATGTTGGCATTATGATGGGGCTGCGAGCAACTCAAATTTGACTTGACTTAATTTAATTTATTTATCAAAATTTTTAATTAATAAAATAATAATTTTATGTAAAAATATAAAACCTTGCAATAGAAATTAAATTTCTTCAAAAAAACTTAACCATTATTATTATTATTATATTAAAATTTATCATATCTCAATCAAATATGATAAATTTCTTCATAAAAATCTTAATAATACTATTTTTTTAATACATTCTCTTACCTTCACAGACCATTGCAACCCCACCACCTATATGTCTTTGCTTTTAAAAACTAAAATTTTTTTAATTAAATTTAATTAACAATATATCTTCATTTTTATTTTAAAAAAACAACACATACCCTTTTGTTCATTTTAAGAAATAATTTACTTCTCAGTACTTTTAATCAAATATTTAAAACTATTTAAAAATAATTTTTAATAATTTTGTCAAACACTTAAATTCCTTATATTTAAAATGACTTAAAAATTAAAGAAAATAATAACTAATTAAACTAAACATGCTCTTAATATCACCAAAATGATATTATTAAACTATGGTTTATTCAATAAATCATAACTTTTCTCAACTTGTTTAAATTTTATTTTATTTTACTTTTTATCTAATTACAGTGCAAAATTATTTTATATAAACTTTAATAGATATAAATTAAATTAATTTAAATTATTTTATATCCTTGATCGGTATTTAAAAATTTAATTAATTTGATTTTTGTTAAAAAAATTTAATATCTTGTTGTATGTTGATAATTGATTCAAACTATTGATATATGGTAATGTTTCTCGAAAATGTCAAACCACGTGATCACGAAAAATGAATTGTCAACTTTTATTTTTTTAACTCTTAAATACTGTTTGCTTGATAAAACAATATAACAATTTTTCTTTCTTTTTTTTTTTTTGATAAAAAGCTCATTTATTATTGAACATCTGTAGAAAGCAGGCAGACAAAATATTATTTAAAATATTATAATATTATGATGTTATTAAAATATTATATTTTTATAAAAAAAATATTTTAATATCATTTAAATATTTTGCTTTATTAAAGCACAAGTAAAATTATGACTCTGCCAATTATATTAATCTTTTTTTTCTCCATAAATAATTTAGTCATAACTTATTCAAAAAGTAACATTAGATGTAGTGATGGGACTTGGTTTTGACCCAGAAATCGGTCCAACCAACATATTTTAGCCCGAATCAAAAACCAACCTGAGTTACAACAACCCCAAAACTAAATGAGCCTAGCTACAATATTGGGTTGATCCAATTATATACTTTTTGGAATTGAGAATCGGCTCGAGCTTGAAATCAACCCAACCCGGCTTAGCGATTCTGATGGCTCGTCCTTTTTTAGAATGTTTCTAATTTTACCCGTCTCAACAATTATAAAATGTCTAGTTTGAGAGATATTTTCACTATCAGAAAATAGCCCTTCAGCGATGAAAATTACCGACGGATAAAAATTCATCATTATTAGTGACGGATTTGGGACGAATTAGTAATGGAAAAATTAGTGATGGATTTAATGACGGAAAAATTCGTCACTAATTGTTCCGTTGCAAAATCCATTTTTAAAATTAGCAACGAAAATTTTTCATCGCTAATCCGTCGTTAAAACTTTTCTGAACAAATTTGTGACGAATTTGGCGACGGAAAAATCCGTCATTAATTTTTTCGTCACTAAAACTTGAAAAAAATTTATTTTTTTTGTTAAATATAATTTTTTTATTAAATATAATTTTGTGTTTTTATTAAATATAATTGTGTCTTTTTATTAAATATAATTTTTTATTAAATATAATTTTTTGTTTTTATTAAATATAATTTTGTGTTGTTATTAAATATAATTTTGTATTTTTATTAAATATAATTTTTTGTTTTTATTAAATATAATTTTTTTTGTTTTTTAAATATAAATTTATGTTTTTATTAAATAAAATTTTATATTTCTATTAAATTAGGGTATTGTAATTTTAATATTGAGAATTAAAAAAAAAGAGTATAGAAATAGAAAAAAATAAACTAATAACACAAAAGTGATGGTGGCATGGTAGTTAAAACTTTCTAGATCTCTCTCTCACAACCAGGTTCAAATTGGGGTGTGAGCATTTTTTCAACAAATTAAAAGCTGGGTCATGGGCAGGGACCGAGGCAGGAGCATTCGAGGGCAGGCAAATGGGTTGAGTAGTTGGGGCAGGCGGGCAGGCTCATGCACTTGAATTTGCTCTTACTCACTTCAGGGACGGATTAGTGACGAAAAATTTCTGTCGTTAAATTAGCAAGGTGACTTTCAGCGATAGAATTTTCCGTCGCTAATACTTTTAGTAATGAAAATTTGAGTATTAGCGACGGATATTTCCGTCACTGATACCCGTTTTTCTAATAATGTTTGATCCATAAGATAAAAAAATCTCCTATAAATAGGTCATAATTCGTTTCTAAATTTCACACAATAAAATCTTATACTCTTTCTCACTATTTTTTTCTCTTCACTACACTTTTTCAAAATCTTTACGTAACAATTCATTTCTAATTTTTTACGACTCTCTCTACTTACAATATTTTTTTTTCTATCTCACATTTAACACAATCTCATAATCTTCTAAAAGGTTGTGACAAAGACGATTGATGGAAAAATAAAGCAACTTACTACTCAATTTTGGTCAAAATGATAAAAGATATACTAACTCTTCCGGTATGCACAGTACCATTGGAAAGTATTTTTAATATAGATGATTGAGTTTTAATAAAGAAGCGCATAAGTAGACAATATTTTGAAAGTATTGATTTGTATTATAAATTGGAAGGATGTGAAAAAAATGAAGCAATGTATGAAAAATAGCTTGGAGACAGAAGATAAAGAAAAATAATAAATTTTTAATATATAGAAAAATTATGTAAATATGTAATTGAAAAAAAAAAATCATCATTGTAAAAAAAAATGTAACTATATTGAATTAACGGATTTGAAAATCCAAGTGTAAAGTTTGATAGTGGATGTACGTCGAATTCGATAAAACCATTCTAAAAATTGTATGTGTGTTCCCATTTTTTATTTTTGAATTTAAAAAAAAAAAACTGACGAACCAACCTTGCATGACCTGATTCACTGGGGCGGATCGGTTCTTTTTTGAAACTTGTCTAGTAAGGGTTTAGAATCGCGGCCAAACCAACCCACAATTCCTGGGCCTGTCCCGGGAACCGACTTAACCCGGATTGCTCCCAACTCTAATTACATTAACAAAAATTATAATATAATTTAAGTTAAAAAATTGTGCCACGTGTTTCATTTAATGTCGAAAAATATGTTAGAAGGCTTTCTAATACCACAGTATACATTCTTAATCGTATTCATCTAATTATATTTGTTTAAAATATACAAAACTTAATTGTGGGAAGGTAATTGCGAAAAATATGTCTAATTATGATTGTCAGATATGATTGCTTAAACGCATAGTTATTAAATCACATCGGTCTATTCATCCATGTATTCTAAAATTTATAATTCAATTTATTGAACCGTTGAATCATTAATTTAATTATTGATTATTTTTTATTATTTTAAAATATAAAAATATATATAATTATAATTTTTAAATATAAATTATCAATTATAATCAGTATAAAATATAATATAATTATATAATAAAATATCATATAATCATATTAGACGTGATATAATCATTTAATAAAATATAAAATATAATATTATAATAAAAAAAATTACGTGTCATGTGATAGAATATTTTTTTAAATTCGTAAATAAGTTCATAAATTTTAAAACTTTAAAACGTAATAATCGGAGATTTAAATTGTAAAATTTATAATTTGTTAGTTTTTTTATTAGTAACGATGTAAATCTGACCATTAAATATTAATTTGAATTCATACGTAAAATGATATGGAGGGATATTTTTTTACTTAATTAGATTGGAGGGATACTTTCTGACTTAGTTAACGATGTCAATCACACGTCAGCGTCAGAAACTCACAATGTAACTACATCAGCAAAAACAATGATGTAACATGCCACGTCAACACTACGAACACAAAATGACGCCACGTCACCAATCCCTTCCCTCCTCTCCTCCTTTCCTCAATCGACACAGTGCTTTCTCCTTGAAGGCGATCAGGCAGTGGCGACGATCAGACCTTAGACCTCTAGGCTTGGGTTTCGCGTCTCTCCCCTCCTCGAAGACGATCAGACCTCAGTCGGTGATGGTCGATCCCTCTTTTCAATCTCTAGGGTAAGATCTCTCTCTCTCTCTCTCTCTCTCTCTCTCTTTCTTTTCCCTTAAAATTCTCTCTCCTCAGCTCTCTCTTTCTGCAAACCCCAGAACCCCATTTCTCTCTCTCGCTTCAGACCCAGGCCGTCTCTTTTTCTCTCCTCTCTCTCTCTCTCTCTCTCCCCCCTTCCCAACTCAAAAAATCCCTCAAAAATTAGCACGAGAAAACCCCTGGAAATTAATGCATCCAGTGCCATCCGTATCCGCCTCCTTAATCATCCCAGTCAACTCCTTTGTTGTAAGTGCTTGACCTAATTTCGCCACAGAATGAGCCAATTCAGCAGCAGTGATATAACCATTTCCATCCCTATCAACAATATTGAACAGTTTCTGTAACTCTTGTTCACTATATGGGCTTGTAGCTTTCACAATGTCTAGGTCAACCAAACCCACAAACTCTGAAAATTCAACAAGCCCATTGTTGTTTGGGTCAGCTTTTTGTATCAGTTTCTCAATCTGATCTTCACTTGGTTTCAATCCAAGAGATCTCAACAATGATCCAAGCTCAAGTTGGGTTAATTTCCCATCTTTGTTTCTATCTCATGATCTAAAAATTTCTCTCAACTCAACAAGCTGTTCATCATCAAGTTTCACCGGATCCAGGCACATTTGGAAAAAAATTAGGGTTTTTTCCCAAATGGGTCAATCGGTTATCGATCAAAAAATGATATAATTTTGAAAAAAAAAATTGTGGGTATTTATTAACTCACGAAATTGGATGGGTTGATACTTGGAAATTTTCTGGGGATAAAGATTCAAAAATCAAGGCTCGTGAAGTAGGTCAATCACAATTCAATAAAAAAGTGACTCAATTGCGAAAAAAGTGAATCAAATTGTGGGTTTCAATCCTTAAAGAGAGAGGCTAAAAAATTGTTTCAATCTTACGTGCTGAGTTGGATCCTTTCTCTCTCCAGAAAGTTTCTCTCTCTAGAAAGCTACTTTCTCTCTCTACTCCCAAATCGACTCCTTTTTTATTTTTTTTTAATTTACAATGTTGCTTCTCTTTGTTATTTAGCCCAAAATATATATGTGGCAAAGTAAAATGGAATGATGTGTCCTGTCACGTCAGTATTTTGTTGACATGACAACATTGTGAGCGTGCGGTGTTGATGTCTCAATTGACACATCAGCAATTTTCATTATATTGGCAGCCAAATCAGAAAGTATTCATCCACATCATTTGTTACGTAGATCCAAATCAATATTTAACGATTATATTAACGTCGTTACTAACGGAAGAACTAATAAATTACGAATTTTAAAATTTAGATTCTCAATTATTCCATTTAAAAATTCATGAACTAATTTATAAATTTAAAATAAAATTCAATGACTTGACATATAATTTTCTTTATTATAATATAATAAAAACAAGAAAATGAGATCTCTCTAGATTTCTCTCCGTTTTTTGGCACCCAAGCTCGATTTGTTCATCACATGATAGCACCGCCCAACCCATCAGAGAATTTGACCCACCTAGATGAGGAATACTAAAATCAAACAAACTCATCTCACGAAAATCGCATAATTCTCATCAATCCCTTCACACAAGGCATGATTGTGATACAAGGAAGACGGGACTTAGACAGATTGCTTCTCCACTTATCTGTCGAAGAAGGCCAACAACCAGCATCAAAACCCTTAATTGAATTTCTTCCAAAAGTGAAAATCACTGAAGAAAGTGATTGTGAGTGTTCGATTTGTTTGCAGAAGTGAAGAAGCTAAGGAACTGCTAGGTAAGCAATCATAATAATATTTTAACTTTCTCCCAAAACCTTAACCCTAACCCTTGCAAGCATCTTCTTACCGTTGTTATCTCCGCTGTGCTCCTGCTCAGCCTCCTCATCAGAACCCTATTTCACGAATCCAATGAAGAATCCGAATTCCCCTACTACTTTTCAGCACTCAGCACCTCTGCATCAAACTCTATCAAATCTCTCCACAACTCAACTCTATATCCCGATTCGTGTTTCTCAAGCATCTCTTCCTTCAATAATCTCCTGTCAGATCTTTCTCTGTAACTCATCTTCAAGTTCTCCCTTCGAGTTGTCATTAACGAGCTCTCCAACCCAGTTGATCGATCAAGAGACGTGTTTGGATGGATTAGAGAAGAGTGTAACAACCCAACTTATTTCTTAATGATCGAGAGATGTAGGAATGACATTTTTAGGAGAGCACCAAAACAGAGCATTAAAAGATAGAGAAGATTGTATCGTCAACCTGCAAGATGGTTCGTGAGTATCTAAATGGGAATGATTTTGGATGGTAACAGTCGATGGAGCTGAGGTAGGAGAGAAAGAATAGAAGGTTAGGAAGATATGAGAAAGAAGAGAAGAAGAGAGAGAGAGAAATTACAGAGAATGAAAAGGAAGAATAACTGCTGATCAATTCCGGTATGTCCTTCTATGACATTTTTCAAACTTTCTTATACATTTCTTGGTCCTAACTAACCCAACTTCCAATTGCCTGATGAATGGTCTAACTGAATTCTTTACCTGAATTAATAGTCATTTCTTGAACTAACTGTTGGTGTTCAGTCTCTACAAAATTCACCAGCATTTTGTTACACATTTTCCCCGTTTGAAAGAATATCCTTATCCTCAAGGATTAAATGTTGGAAATTGAACACGAATGAAATCTAAGTCTTCCCATGTTGTCTCTTCAAAACTGAGATTGATCCACTTGATTAACCTGGTTCACAGGTTTGTTATCTCTCCAAATGACATGCCTCTTAAGTACTGTTTCTAACTCTACAAGTGCTTGTTTATCAGTGCCAATTAGAGGTGAAGTAGGCATTGTAGATTGGTTAGGGCCTAGTTTTTTCTTCAGCAATATACGTGAAAAATGGGGTGGATTTTAGATTCGGGTGGTAATTGCAGTTGATAAGCAACTTTGCCCATCTTTGCTGTTATTTTGAAAGGCCCGTAGAACTTAGATAATAGCTTCAATTGTTTCCACAGCTCCACAGATTGTTGCCTATAAGGTTGTAACTTCAGATAGACCATATCTCTAACTTGAAACTCCCTTTCTGTTCTCTTCTGATCTGCATAGAGTGTCATCCTATTTTGGGCCTTAGATAGATGGTCTTTTAGAATTCGAATCATGTCTTGTCTTCCTTTAATAAAGTCTCCAGCGGCAGGAGCTACATAAGGTCCAATAGGGATGTGTCGAGGTTGATATCCATACAAGGCCTCAAATGGAGTTATCTTAATGCTGCTATGGAAATTGGTATTATACCACCATTCAACTAAGTTTAGCCACTTTAGCCAGGATGAAGGCCTATCTGATGTCATGCATCTCAAGTAGCATTTTAGACATTGATTCAATCTCTCACTTTGACCATCAATTTGTGGATGGTAAGCACTGCTAAGCTTCAACTTTGTTCCCAAAAGTCTAAACAGTTTTTGCCAAAACAAGTTAGTAAAAATCTTATCTCGATCTGAAATGATAGAATCAGGAAGTCCATGCAATTTAAAAATGTTGTTAAGAAATAATTGGGCTACCTTAGTTACAGAGAAAGGATGTTGCAAGGCCATAAAATGGCTGAATTTAGTAAGTCTATCAATGACTACTAAGATGGTGTTACAGCCTTGAGAATCAGGAAGACCTTCAATGAAATCCATAATTACTTGTGGCCAGGCTTAGGTTGGAATGGGTAGTGGTTGCAGTAATCCTGAATAGGGCTTGTTTTCGTGTTTGTTTCTTTGGCATACATTGCATTCCTGCACCAATTTGTCAACTGTTTTCTTCATCAAGGGCCAATAAAAAGCTACCTTAACTCTTTGTAGTGTTCCTTGTTGTCCAGAGTGGCCTCCCATTGCTGTATTGTGCATTTGTTGTACAATCTTTTCTCTGAGTTGGCAACCACATCCCATCACAATTTTCTTTTTGTA